>MOOC01000096.1:0-233777 GCA_023376865.1 Colletotrichum filicis
TACGAGGAATAGAATCTTTAGTAATAAGTATTTTAAAATAATTAAATAATAATAGGGGTATATATTTATAAAGCTTATTAATAATATAAAGTTAATTAATTACTTAACGGAAAATGAGCTTAGATAACTATACTAGAGATTTAGGTACTTATTAATTACGAGGCTATATAGCTTCCTAAAGTAATTAAGTAATAATAATATTAAAATAGGGGCGCTAGAGTAGTTAATTATAATAAATTCGGGATATAACCGGCAATAGGACGCTAATAACTTAGCGACTAGTATACGGATCGTATTATAAAAAAACTTTTTAAGAAATAGAGCTTATATAAAGGACTTTATAAGCTTTAGTTTTATAATATAACTATACTTATATTATAGCCCTACTAGTTAAGTACTTATAACCTAATTTCTTATAATTCTAAAGTTTCTATTTTTACGGAGTAATTAGTATAAGTAATAATAAATTATAAAAACGAATAGAATATTAATAAAATAACGCTTAGTTATTAGTAAAGAGTTATTAGCACTAACGAGCTATAACTATTTAGAGTTAACTACTTAACCTTATTCTATTTGGGGGAACGAGCCTATTATAGGGTAAGTCCTACTTAAACGCTAATATTTATAAAAGAGCTAAATAAAAAAGATAATTAGGGTAGATTACCCTTATGGGCTAGTTACCCCGTTAATACCCTAAGGACCTTATCCGTTATAAACGGGGCGTTTATTAGCGACTAATTACTAAACGTACGAAGTCTAAGTATATATAAAGGCGTAAGTAGTATTAAAATAGCCGGCTTAGTAAACCCTATAAGCCTAATAATAACCTATTTTTATAAAACGATAGAGATAATAGTTAAAAACTAAAACTAAGAACGGCGTTAATATAAAAAGCTTATTTAATAACTTACTAAGCGGCTAGTAATATATCTAAGTTAATAAAAATATAAAAAGCCTCTTTTTTATAACTATAAACTAATTAAAGAAGAGTTTATAAGTACTTAAGTAGTAAATTAAATTATTATTATAGAGGTAGGTAATAATCTTCGTGCGGAAAGTACTATAAAATAGTATATTAAATAAGCCTTATTTAAGATATTCTTATTATTATAAACGTAATAATATAATTACGAGAAGAGCCTCTAAGATCCCCTCTCTTAGGGCAACTTCTTAGTATTCGTTTATTAATAGTACGTAGACCCCGAGATATAGGAATAAGAATATTATAAAGAGCTAAGAACGAAGAGGCTAAAGAAGGGTTAGACCCTTACTTAGTTCCTTACTAAATAGTTAGCGATTTATTATAACTTAGGTATAAAAAATATAGAGAACTCGAAAATAAAGGTATATTAGTTCTTTTTTAAACTACTATTTTAGTTATAGGACGACCTAATTTATTATAAAGTTTTAGTTAAGAGAGTATATAATATAGCTTATAAGGTTAATAAATTATAATTATTAAATTAGTAAAAGGGCGGCGATTAGTTATAAAAGGACGGTAAGAAGAGGCTATATTTATTATTAAAATAACCGCATTAAATATCCCCTTTTTATAAAAAAAAGAGTAGAGAGAGCTCTAAGGGGCTAAGCTCTAGAGACTTACTAAGAATAATATTATAAAAGCTATATAATAAAAATACTCGCGCCGAGTTATTATAAAAGCGTTATAATAGTAATATTAAGTACTTTATATATAATAAGTTAGGCTATATATTTAATAAGTACTAAAAGAATAAGTCGGGAGGTAGGGGCGATAATAAGCTAACGTACTCCTAATTAAAAATAACGTTAATAACTATTTAACGGGTCGCTACTAAGCTAAGAGTTATAGAGGTCGACTTTTTAAAAAACGAATAAGTATAAGTAATATACTTAATATACTTATACTAAGTATTAAGAGGGTATTAATAAGAATAATTACGAAGAGTAGGGTAATAGTCCTATAAAGGGTCGCTAAAAGGCTAGTAAAAGTTAATATAAATATATACTCCGAAATAAATATTATTAGTACTAGGCTCGTAACTTACTTAGGGTTAACCCTAGCTATTATTATAGCCCCTTTATTAAGGGACTTTTAGGGTAAAGCCGTAGGCTAAGGGAAGGCTTATTAATTAACGCTCTTTTTTATTAACTACTATAAGTAGCTAAGGAAAATTCGGTAACTATTTATTATAATTAATAAAGATAAAAAAATAGTAAACTTCTTATTATTATAGCTATTAATAAGCTAAGAGGGTATTTATATTAATATTATAACGAATATATAGTTATATAAGCCTATTTTTATTATTAAACTAGAGGTAATAGCTCGTAATATTATTAAGAATTATAAGAGGGCTTACGTATTATATATCGCTATTATAAGAAGTATTATAAGGATAATAAAAACTAAATTATAAGGGGGTTTACTATTAGAACTTTAATTAAAAATAAAAACGTTTAATAAGTAGTTAGCAAAGGGACCGTAGTTATATAGTAGGGTAAAATACTTAATTAACTTAGTTTTAAGTACTAAACCGCCGTATAGCCCTATTTATCCGCTAAGTAAGAAATAACTTAATAAGCTTTATATATATATTACTAAGAACCTAGCGAACGGTTATATTATACCCTTAGTTAATAAGGCTAGGGTACTAATCTTTTTCGTATTAAAAAAGGACGGTACGCTACGCCTCTATATAAATTATTATGGGCTAAATAAAGTAACTATAAAGAATTAATACTTACTACCGCTTATTAATAAGCTCCTAAATAGGCTTTATAAAGTAAAATAGATTTTAAAAATAAATATTAGGGATACCTACTACCGTATCTAGATTAAAAAAAAAGACCGATAGAAAATAATATTCTGGAGCTAATACGGCTATTTTAAGTATATTATTATACCCTTCGGGTTAATAAATATACTCGCAACGTTCTAGGTATATATTTACTAAACACTTACTAACTTACTAAATACTTACTATATAATATATATAAACGATTTAATAATTTACTTAATAATAAGGGAGTAGTATATAGAGGATATTAAAAAGGTTCTCTAATATTTATAGTTATACGGGCTTTTTACTAAACTATCGAAGTACTCGTTTTATTAAAAAAGGGTTAAATTCTTAGGTTATATTATTATATTAAAAAAAATCGAGATTAACTTATTACGAGTGCAAACGATTACTAACTAGAAGGTGCTAGAATTTATTAGGGATATTTAAGTGTTCCTAGGGTTTTATAACTTTTATTAAAAGTTTATTACTAAATACTCGGGCATTGTTATACTGATAATAGTATTATTAAAAATAAAAAAGGGGTAAATAAAGGATTTTTAGTAAACTAAGGAAGTAAATAAGGCGTTTAATTAGCTAAAGGTTGCTTTTACCTTAGTAACCGTACTTATATACTAGAACTTATAACGTATTATATAGGTAGAAACTAACGCTTTAGTTAAAGCTATTATAGTAATTTTGTTATAATAAGTTAATAGAGAATAGTAACCTGTTATTTATTAGTTATAAAAGCTCTTAAATATAAAGTAGCGATAGGCTATGGGTTAATAAGAACTACTTATTATAGTAAAAGGGCTAGAGTACTAGGCTTACTACCTCTAGGGCCTTTTATAAAAGTTTATAGTCCTAACGGATTACTAAGTACTTAAGGGAGTAATTAGTATATTAGCACGGGACTTTTAGAGAAGGCTTATGAAGTAGGTATATAAACTATTAGTATTTAACTTTAACTTAGAATACTAACTAAGGAAAATAAACTTAGCGAATAGTTTATTTAAAAAGCTAGATTATATAAAGGGGGAAGTGCTTTATAAAGACGTTCTCTTTACGCTAGTTTAGAAACTATATCTTATTAACGAACTACTACCTAACGTTTAGTAAAAAATAATTAGCTTAAAAAGGAAAAATAATATTACTAAGGTATATGTTTAAGTAGTTAAGGCCTCCTTTTATAATCTTAACTAAATATTAGCTAGCTCTAGGAATAGGGAATCCTCTCTCTTATATTAGTAATATACTATAGGGCGTACTAATAAAGTAGTAATAGTTATTATTATAATAACTTAAAATAAGAAAGTAAGAGAGTTATTAATAAACGCTCGTTAATAGTTTAGTAAAAATAAAGAGGAGTCGGATAGAGCTAGGGTTATTATATTAAAATAGTATATCTTATATCCCGTTATAAAGGAGCTTATAAGGGGTAAAACGGTATTTACTTTCCGTTTTTTATTAAAAATTAAGGAGCTTATTAGAGGACTATAAGCTAAAAATAAGTTTTATATATTATAATTAATAAGAGTCCGTACTATAATTAATAAGCTAAGAGTATATTTATTTAATAAATAAAGTATATTATTTTTTAAAAAAAGACTTGTTATCCTTTAGGTAGAGTCTCTTTAAATAAATATTTTTTATTAATATTACGACGATTATAGGGTAGGTTATATAAGAGCTATAAAAACTTTTAAGCTAATTTAGAAGAAGTTTTATTAAGAAAATATTTAATAAGATATCTAAGAATACGTTAAGAACTGCGAGTATTATTTAGGAGTTATAACTTTAAAATATAAGCCGTATAGGTAGCTATAGTTACTATTATTACCCTTATATTTATTTTAAGAAATATCTATAGACTTTATTACGGGGTTATTACTAAGTGCTCGTAGTAACGGCGCTAAGTATAACTATATCTTAGTTATTATTTATTATATAATAAAGTTTGCAAAGTTCTTACTTATTATTAAGATACTTAACGTAGTATAAATAGTAAGTATTTTATATAAGGAGGTTAAATATAAGTTTAGTACGCTAAAAAGTATTATTATAGATAGAGATAAGCTCTTTATAAGCGCATTTTAGGAGGAGTTTACTAAGGAACGGGCGATACGTTACTAATTATTTACTATATATTACTTATAAATAGATAGCTAAACGGAGCGAATTTATTAAATATTAAAAAAGTATTTAAAGATCTATACTAAGGGCTTATTAAATAAGTAAGTAGCGTAATTAAAAGAGGCCGAGTTTATATATAATAATAGCTTATACTTTATTATAAAAGTATCCCCGTATATAGTACTATATAGCTACTACTTTAAGTATGTTAAATACGTACTTAATTATAAGGCTATAGTCTAGGGGGTTTATAAAAGGGTTTAAAAAATTAGTAAAATTAGGGCTTAAGCTACGCAAGCCTAAGTATAAGCCTCTAAAAGCTAAGTAGCTTATTATAATAAAAAATATACCCCAAAGGAGTTTAATTATAGAGAGGTCGTTAGCCTATTAATAAAGAACATACGTTTTAAAAATAATAAACTAGTATTAAGATATATTAAAATAGTAATAGCTAAAAGGGTAAGTAAATATGCTTATTAAGTATACTTATTAAAGTAATATCGGAAAATATATAATATTTTCCTAGTTTCTTAACTCGAATTATAAAGAAATTATTAAATAGTTAGTAACTAAATAATAAGTCTCCCAGAGTTAGAGGATAAGTAAAATATTTAAAAAGTTAAAAAAATCGTTATAAAGTAAGGTAAAAGAGGAAACTTACGTTATTTTATTAAATAAGCTAGGTAGTTTACGGAATATAATACATAAGAGCTTATTAAGTATTTCGAAAGCGTAGTAGAAGTAGTTAGGAAATTTAAATACTATAAGAAAAGGATATATATAAAATAGGATAATAAACGTTAAGTTCGTAGCAAAAGGTTATTAAAAATAAGTTAATTAATAATACCTTATAGAACCCTTTTTATCTAGCCTAGCGTAACTTTTAAAAAAAAGATATAATATTATAACCCTTAGTAATACGTTACTAAGGGATTATTAAAATCTAGCTATATAGGGGGAGTAACCTACGTAATACTAATAGTAGTAGTAGCGGCTCTAGTATATACTTTTAAAGTATAATAATTAGTAATAATACTGCGCTTAGTAAGTAAGAAGCGGGGAGGTTTTGTACGTATACTAAGCTAACTACTTAGAATAAGGCCGTTAACTTTATTAATATTATAATAAGTAAAAGGAAGGCGGTCGAAGTTATATAAGTTATTATATATAGTAATAGTAGCGGTTTATAGAGCGTTTACTACTTAGTCGTTACTAAGAGCTATAATAAGAAGTATAATAGGAGCTATAATAAGAGGTATAATAGGAGCTATAATAAGAAGTATAATAAAAAGCGAAGTAGGGGGCGTAACGCTATTATTATTATTAATAAGTTAGTAATAGCGGATATTATTCGAGGTAATACTCTCGTTCTCTAAGTTAAGCTAAGGGGCCCTAATAACGTCGATATTTATAAAGAACTTATTAATATCGAACTACTAATTATAACTTATAACTTCGACTTTAGTTATAATAATAATTTTATTAAGCTATTATAAAGCCTTTACTTAGAGTAAGAGGAGCGTAATACTAGCCTTATTAAAATTTAAAATAATATAACTAAGGGCTAAGGAACCCTTATTTATATTAAAAAGAGCGGCATAGGTAGGGGTTAATAAGTTATTAATATTAAAGTAGTAGTACTTATTATAATATTAAAAAAAAGAGTTCTCTAAATTATTAAGGAGCTCTTTAAAGTCGTTATCCTCATACTAAGACTTATTAAATTTAAACTTAAAGTCGTCCTATTTATTTTTATTATTAAAAATATAGTTAGTAATAAGAGTATACTTCTTAGTAAGAGTCCGAGTCTCAGGACTATAAAAAATAGGAGTAGCGTTATATATAATAATAGTATAAGTAAGTACTTTATTTACTAAGTACTTAGTAACGTACTTATAAAAAGTAGGAAAATTAAGAAACTCCTAAATGCGCATAATAGTAACGCCCTAAGGAGTTTTTTTATAATACTAAGCTAGAGTATTAAGGTTACTTTATAGAGCGGTTACGTAACTATTATTATAAAAATAAGCTAGCTAGAGGCGACTAAAGTAAGAGATAATCTTAGCTTAGTTATTAATATTAATAATACTAGCTTAAAAAGAAAAAAAAATCTAAGTTAATAAGAGGAAATATTCGCTAAACGATCGCTAACGACTTATTATAATTAAAATTAATAAGTTTAGATACTTATAGTTAGTAATAAGCTCTTAAAGAGTAGCTTACTCGAGGTAGACTTTCTTTTTTTTATTACTTACTAATAAGTTAGTAATATAAGTAGCGACCTTTTCTTATATACTAATAATATAGTTAAAAGTATAAAAAACGTAGCCGTACTTATAGGAGTTAAAATTACCTTATACTTTAGTATTATAAAACTTTATAAAAGTATTCTAAGTAAACTAGGTAGCGCTATATAGCTCCTTAGGAACTTAAAAAATATCGTTAGCTAAATACTTTAGTAACGGATTAGTAAGGACTCGACGACTTATAATAAAATACTTCTTCTTATTAACTTAATAAATAATATACTTAGCGACGTAAGCGCTAGCGATATAAATAAGCTCGTTAATATTATAATATATATTAGCTAAGTAATATATATAAAGAGTACTATTATAAAGACTATAGAAGCCTTTTTTAGGATTATATTCTATATTAAATATATCCTAGATACGTAAAATAGTAAATATTTTAGTAAATACTTAGCGATAATATAGCAAGGGAATTATAATTAAGAAACGATACGGAATTAGAATATTATAAGAAGAAAAGGTATAGTTATATAAAAAAGAATTTATAAAACGGTTATTAAATAAAAGGGGGAAAAAAAAAAGTAAATACGCAATTAGTAATAAGAGAAAATCTTTTATTTTACTTAATAGCCTAGTAATAATAATAACCGCGGGGTTAGGTAGGCCCTTATATATTATAACGGTCGGAATATTTTATTATAAATACGTATTACTAACTTAGTAACTAATTGGCGCGCTATTACTAAATAATAATAATAAAGTACCTATTAAATAATAAGATAGGAGTAATACTTTATTCCTAAGTAAAAAAGGATATTATTAATACTTTAAGGAATTTATTACGAATAATAACGTTAATAACTTTATTATTAACGTTAAAAGAAGATATTACGTAATAACTTTAGGGACTAAAGTTACGTAAGGGGGGAGTAATTATAATAAATTCGGGATATAACTAGTAATAAGACGCCGATAACTTAGTAATTAATATATAGATCGTATTATAAAAAAACTTTTTAAAAAGTAGAGCTTATATAAAGGACTCTATAAGCTTTAGTTTTATAATATAGCTATACTTATATTATAGCCCCGCTAGTTAAGTACTTATAGCCTAATCTCTTATATTAATAAAAGTATATTATTAATATTAAATAAATGCGCAGAGCCTACGTAAATTTAAATTTAAATTACGTAATAAGCTTAATTTTAATTAAGAAATTATTATCGATATTTTCTATTTAAATAGTTAACCGGTCCTATATATAATTAACGAGGCTATATTATTTTAAATAGGGTAATTCTTATAGGATTTATAAATAAAAATAGTATAAGTAGCCCTACGAAAATACTAAATTAATATATACTAAGGACTGCTAAACGGTATTAAAACTAATATTAATATAAGTTTTAAGTTAATAAAATTTAAAAAAAATATAACGGCCTATAGTATATAGCTAAAAGTCGTACTTATAGAAGCGTACTATAGTATTAAAAAAATAAAAAGGGTATACTAGTAGCTAAAAAGAGCGTTTAGAATTATTAAAGAGGAAAATCCGGATTTTATTAATAACGAATACTTTTAAATAGTACTTAAGTACTATAATAATACTATAGGGCCTAATGGGCTTATATTAATACTATTAGTATTTAGAGTATATTTAAGAACGACCTTAGCTTTATTATTATTATTAAATATAAGCTAACGAGCCTAAGTAATTAAAAAAGTAATACGAGCGCTATACGAGGTAAGTATAAAAAAGTAAATTAACGAGGTAATTACTATACATAATAGGCCTAATATAGGGGCTAATTTAAATATACCCCTAAATTTAAATATAAGAGTATAGTGCGAAATTACTTAGTAATAAGCTAAGTTATATAAATTAATTTTTATTAACGAGTAGTTTTACGTAGTTATAAGAGATCGTAACTAGCTACTTAAGGTATTAATTACGGTAATTAGACCGTATTATATAAATCTTATCGAAGTAATTTCTAATTTATAAAAAGAAGAAGAGCTAAGGGAAATAGTATAACCCGTAGTAAAGGTATAAGAAATTATCCTTAATAAAATTATTATAGTAATACTAATAGACGATAAAGAAGAGGAAATTACTAAAAGGGTATTAATATTATTAATAAGACGTTATAGAAAACTATAATAATAAGCCCTAACGCGATAATTTATTACTAGTAACAAGGTATTTAATACTTATTATATAATAAAAAAGAAAGCTAATTTTAAGCTAATAATTAAACTACGTAAAGAAGGTATTATTATAACTATTAAAAAGCTATATAAGGGATTAGATCTTATTAAAATAAATACTCTACGTAACTAAGGGGTTTATTAATTTATCCTCTATAACCCTAAGAAATATAAAGGTCTCTATATATTTAAATTATAAATAGTACGTAAAATTAAAGAAAAAGGAATACCCTAATTATATAAAAAATCTAAGTATATAATTTAGGGGTACGGTAATATTAAAAAGGCGACGCTACTTATTTAATTACTTATAATATAGCGCTATAGTTAATAGTTAATAATGAATAATAGTACTAATAGTATTACTATAAAAAAAGGGATACGAGATTTAGAACTATAATATTACTTAGGCCTATACTTAATTAGCTACAGGGCTTATAAAAAGAATCCTAGCCTACTTACTAAAGGAAATAGCTAGTAAGTACTTAAAAAGTACGATTATCGAAATATTTAAACTACTATATAGGCTTATAAAATTAAGTATTTATTAATAAGCTATATACTATAATTTTTATATTAATTAATTATTAATAATTATATTTATATATAACCTATGCTTACTAGTCTCTAAGTACAAAAGTAATTAATTTAAAATTATTAAAATATAAACTAATAATATATTAAGCTTATTTAATATTAACTTTATAAAGAAGGAGGATAAAGAGCTCTAAAAAGCGGGCTTTATAACTAAGCTAAAAGAGGTCTTTATAATAAATAACTTATTAGTATTTAATAATAGGATTTTTATAATTAAAAAGGAAACTATCGTTTTTTAGTAAAAGGGGTAGGGTAAGAAAATTACCCTTATTAATATAAACGTAATTAATATTAAAAAGTAGTATAAAGCTAAGCTTATATAAGGGGTATATATTATAAATATATACTAGCCTAAGGTAATTTTTAATTATACTAAAGTAGCGTAGGTTATAAAGCTAAATAAATAAGATATTAAGGTATTTAATAAGTAATTTAAATAGTAATAAATAAATCTTAATTAAGGCCTTATTTATTACTTAATTAACCTCGCTATTAATAAACTTTACGTCTTTATTAATAAGTTATTTATAAATAATGACGACCTTATTTCGTAATTAGAGTATATTATTATCCTAGTTAATAAGAGTATAAGCGAGAGCGAATTCACTATATATAATAATATAATTTACTATTCGTTAACTAAAAATAAGTAGGTAATAAAAAGTATATTAGTATTAGAAGTTTATAATATAATTAATAGCGTTAACCTTACTTATATAATTTTAATAATACTAAGGAGGATTACTAATTAACTTAACTTTTTATTAATCCTAACGGTTATTTATACCGATTTTTACTTATTATATAAATACCTTATTAAATTAAAAATAATAAAAAAAAAGAGGTTTATAATTAATATTATAGCCCTTAGGTAATTATATAAAAGGTACGAGATCCTTGAGATTTATTAAATTAATAATAATAATAACCTCGCTAATACTTTTATAAAAATAGTACTTAATAAGGGGTTAGAATAATTCGTAAGTAATAAAAAAGTTAATATATAAATAAAAGGATAAATTATATAAAAAGAGTAAAGAAAAAGAGGAAAAAGAGACGACTTAATAAAAGGGCCCGAGGTCGAATTATATTTCTAATTATAATAAGTAAATTAATAAAAAAAAGAAAAAGTTAGTATTAAATTAAAAATCTAATTTAACTACGGTATATAGCTAACTATATAGGGACTAATTAGGGGCCTTATTTATAATTATTATAGCTAGCTTAACTTATAATTAGAACCTCTTTTTTATACTTATATAAAAATTTATATAGTTTAATTAATCTCTTCGTCAACCCACAGTTCGAACTAACTACCCTATAATAGGGATACTAACAATAACATTGGGTTCCTTCTGCTGCAACATCCGAGAACGGCACGACTCCGTTGAGGCACTGTCATTCATTTCGAAAAGCCGCCAGATGGAAGAGATTCTGTCTGCGCGTACATGCAGATTACATCCAAGGCTAGTTTGGAACAAAATCGGGTCCGAAGGAGTCAAGGAGGTGAGCTCGCTCACAGGGATTGTAATGGCATCATCCACCAGTAGCAAATCAGGCATAGGAAGTTTTCTAGCTCAAATCAGCCATATCCATGACTTAATTCAATGGGGTTAGGTGCTTCGGAAGAAATCGTTTCTCTTGGGGAAGCCAAAGTATATAGCGATCTGAGGTCGGCCGAACATCAGCGTCTAACCAGATTGCTGGGACGAGCGTGCAGAATCGTTTTCTCTAGGTACCAATCACTGACCGACATGTCGGATATCAAGTCCGCTGCCCCTGTGGAAGTGGCAGAAACCACTTCGGATTTGGGCAAGAACGCCAAAGACACGACCCCAGAAAACACCGCAGAGGCAATCCCCGAGAAAACCCCCTCCCGGTGGCGCAAGATTGTCGGTCTTGTATGGGACTCTGTTGATGGAGATCCAGAGTACCGGAAATACGTTCAAAGGCTGGATACTTTCTTCTTGTGAGTCCAATCTCTTACCATGTGTGGTGCGGCTTTGCTCTCCCAGGACTAACAAGTTCCTTCTATTCACCAGTCCTACTGTTTGTGTTGGATTACGAGGCAGAAAAGGGCCCTATTAGGTAGTTAGGTAAGGGTGGTAGGTAGGCAGCCTGGGCCCGTGCAGACGGACCCTTTCACTTACTTACACCTACAGAGGGATCGTGGGCTCTACCCACGAACTTCCCCACATATATACATACGCACAATAGACCTATACTAACTTATTAACCTTATTATAACTAAAAGGTCTAACCTACTTACGTATATACTAATACTAATTAGTAATTAAATTATATATATATTTCTACTATAAGTTAATAAGGATATAATTATAAAAAAGATAGCCTCGACTTACCTCGCTAGCTATTCTAACTTATTAACTTAGTTTTATTTATTTAATTAATAATAAATAGCTTAGTTTATACTACCTTAACTCTCCTTTATTATTACTAATTAATAACTAATTAACTAGTTACGGGTTATTAAAAGCGCACTCTATTATATATAATCTTTTTTATTAAGGCTATTATTATAAAAAAATTAATTACTTTATTATTATTATTAACCTTATTTTTATTATTAATATTATTTCTATTAGCTTTATTATAATTATTAACTTCTTTTTAATCGAGCTATTTATAAAAAAATCTATTTTAAATATATTATAACTAAGCGCTATTTTAAATTAGTAATAAGTAAGAAGAGATTAATTACTAAGAGATTAATCCGATAATTACTAGTATATTAGTGCTTAGTAATAATAAAACCTTTAGAATTATAAATACGTTAATAGCGAAGTATTTTTTTATCGGATTAGAAGTCTAATTCGACCGCGGCATACGGCTAACTACGCAGGGGCCAATTAGGGGGCCTATTTAAAATTATCGTAGCTAGCCTAACTTATAGTTAGAACCTCCTTTTTATATATACGCAGAAATTTATATAGTTTAATTAATCTCTTCGTTAATTACGGTTCGAACTAATTACTCTATAATAAGGATACTAATACTAATTAGTAATTAAATTCTATTATTATAGATCGGTAAAGTATTTCGCTATGCAAAAGAGACGACTTCTTAATATTATATAGAATAGGAGATTCGTACTAATTAACCTTATAAAAGTAGATAAAAAAAAAAGCGATTTTTAAATACCGTACGGAATTAAATAATCGTAGCCCTTTACTATTTACGAGAGGTTAATATTTACTATATTAAACTACGTTAATTAATAGAACTACTTAAGTAACTAATTTTTTATTATTACCTTAAGTAGCCTTTTTATTAAATAACTTTCCTATAGCTAGCCCGTAATTAAAAATTAACTAGCTAGATTAGTAAAAAAAAATACTTACGTAGCGACTACTTATATAATTAATTAACATAACGAACGAACTTAATAATATAATATAAAAAAGTACTGCGTAATTTAAAAAAAGGATCTCTAAACGTAAATACTTTTTATTAATATAATAAGAACCCGTATAAGAATTATAAAACTAAGAGATTTATAATATATAAAAAAGTCTATTATTACGAGGATCTTACGGATATAACCGTAAGTTTATAATCTAAACGACCTCTTTATAGCTCCCTTAACTACCCCCTAGGTATTATTTAAAATATAATATAAGGGACGGTTTTATAAAAAAAGAGGGGATTTAGAAGTTTTAATAATATCGAGCTAAGAGTATTGCAGATCTTAGAAATTAATTTAAAAAAAAGGCAGCTATTTTAAAGTAGTTTTATAACCTCTTATTAAAGTAATAATTAGCTTAAAAAAAGGCTAAGAAAATACGGCTCTAAGGAGAAAAAAAAAGAACTTTTCAAAGGGCTACTAAGGAGCTCCCTTTTTTATACTAGCTCTTAGTACGAGATTACTAATTTCGAAACATTAACTAAGTAATAAAAGAAATTACTAATAAGCGAAAATTACTTAATAATAATTAAGCTATAAAAAAGACTACCTAAGGGATATAAAATAGGGTACTAAGAAGTAGCTAAAAAAAAAGATCTTTAAAGTAATTACCCCTACTTAGTATAAGTAACGAAATAGTAGGTATCTTTAATAAGTCTTTTAAACCCGTAATTTTATAAAAAAGAGGGCTTAACCTTATTAACTATACCTAACTACTTATTTAGCTCTTAATAACTTATCTAGCTCCTCTCTAAGCCGCCTAGCGTTTATTTTTAACTATTCTTTTAGAATACTACCCTAAAAAAAGTAGGTTAAAAAAAGAAGTAATTTAAAAATTACGAAGGGTACGAGGCTTAAAAAGTTAGAAATATATAGAATAGCGGAAATTAGTAACTAATAAAAATCCCGAAACTAATTATTATATCTTTTTATAATAATATAAATATTTACTACTACTATTATAAAAAGAGCTACTAAAGCCTACCTTTTTATATTAGATAAAAAGGAGGATCTTAATAAGTATAATAATTAGTAATTTAGAGGGGTAGTAATAATTACTAAAGAGGGTAAAAACAAGAGTAGTAGTAAGATAGTAAGAAGAAGTAGGAATTACTTAAACCTTAATAAATTCGTTAAGTATTAAAAGTACGGGTTTATTATAGCTAGTGCGCAGATTAAATATATCCTTATTAAGATTAAATACGCTAGTAATTACTAATACGGGTATAGGTTAAAGTACGACCCTTAATAAGTTAGGGTAAGGGAGAAAAAGAAAAAACCCGATTTTAAATAGAATCCTAATCCCTTATAAATAAGTAAATATTAACCTAGATTATTAGGGGACGTAGATATATAGGATTATATATTAGCCTAATAATAAGTAAATTAACGTAGTATTAATCTATTTAACTAAGGTTTATAAAAAAAAGGGGCTATATAGGTAACCCCTATTTTATAAAATTATAAATAACCTTAACTACTAACTAAATAAATAGTTCGTAAGCGCAAGCCTAAGAATTATAAAAATAGTTAATAAATTCCTCTATAAACGAGGGGTATTATTAGCGTAATTATAATTATAAGAACTATATAAAATCCTAATAATAATAATTATAAAAGAGGAATTCGTACTATAGAACTAGGCGTAGGTTAATAGAGCATATAATTACTTTAATAAATTTAAAAAAAAGGTAAACGACCTAAATTTCCTTCTTATAATTACTAATAGTAATTTATTATTATAAAAGGATATATAAAAACAAAATATAGTACTAAATATATAATAATTAATAATTCTACTTATTTTAATCCATAGCTCGTTACCGCTACTAATACAAAATTTAGTACCAATCGATTAATAAAAAAAGAGGTAAATAACCCGAAGTTACTTATAATACGTAATAATATAAGGATCGTATACAAATACTAAAAATATAGCAATAAATATAAAGTAATTTATAAATCTTAAAAAAATCTTCCTAAAAAAAAATTTATACTCTAGGGGGAAGTACGAGGTTTTATAAAAAACCCTAATAATATTTTATAATTATTATAAAAAAAGTTAGGATTAGGGAATACTAGTACTATTTAGTAATTAATATCGTATTTATAAATAAAGCTTCTAATTATTATTATAAAGTAGTATATAATCTCGATTAGAACGACTTTCTTAATATTATTAATATAATTTAAAGCCGCTTTAAGACCTATAATAAGAATCTAAAGCTCCTATTTAAACTACGAGCAATTTCTTTTATATTTATAGCTAGGATAATAAAGGGTAAATTACGAATAAAAATCCTTAAAAGGTTTATTAATTAAATTAATAAGCTGACAAAGACCTAACTAAATAAGGGGATTAATAAGCGAAAAGTTAAATATCTCTATATTATAATTTAACGCGTACTAAAAATAAAAATAACCTTTTACTAAGCGCCTAAAAACTACGAGACGCTCTACTTAAAGCTAAGATCTAGCTTTAATATTAAGATAAGAATACCGTACTAAACCCACTTCTAAGTATATAATAGTTCTTACTAATAATATTAAGTTAACTAGATATATAATAAGAAAAAGAGAGAGACTAAGTATAATAATCGTTAGTAAGGAGGCCTAAATTCGTTAAATAAATAAAAATTTAATTTATAAGTAGGGTAATAGAAAAAGTAATACTTTATTTATAAAAAGGATAGATATTAGTTAAGTAATTACTCCGAGGAGGAACGTACTAAATTATATAAATAGTATAAAAAGTTAAGGGTAGTAAATAGTAAAACTAGCCCTCGTTAGTTTAGCTAATTCCTTATTATATATAAGGGTAGACCTAGGGGTATAGAACTTAGTAATAGTAATTAAAGTAGTAGCTTAGAGTATTTACCCCCTATAAGAAATTTAAAAAATAAAGAAAATCTCGCCCCCTATACTAATAAATTAGATTATAATAAAATCGATAATATTAATTACTTTTTTTTCGTACCGTTAACCTCTAAAGAATATACGAGGCTAAATAAATAAAAAGTAGTAAAAGTTTTTAATAAGTAGGCTTTCTTTTATAAATAATAAAAGAAGATCCTTTAAATAGTAAATATAGAGGTAAGTAAAAGGACGAATCTAATAGAGCAGAATTTTATTCTCTTAATACTTAAGGAGAAAATACTACCTCTCTTAATATCTAAAAAAAAAAAATACGGTACTAAGTAATTCTAAGGGTAACTAGAGGGGTCCTTTTTATACTACATAAATTACTTAAATACTAAGCTTATATAAGTATTCTATACTAGCGAAAAATATAGCCTAAATAATTTCTATAGGATTATCCTAAATACTAGGGTATTATAATAGTTAATAAAAAGAAAGGGGTAATTCTAAGTATTATAAAAAATCGCACTAATAACGCTTAATACGTTAATAGTAGGTATTACGAAAATTAGCTTCGGCCTAGGTAAAGAAATCGTCGCCCTAAGTATAGTAGAAATAGAGACGTACTTTAGAATAATAACTTTCTATATTTTACCTATTAATACCCTATTTCTCTTATATTTTAAAAATATAAATTAACTAGGTATTATATTTAATAATACGAGGAACAGAATCTCTAATAACAAGCATTTTAAAATAGTTAAATAACAATAGGGGTATATATTTATAAGGCTTATTAATAATACGAAGTTAATTAATTACTTAATAAAAAATAAGCTTAAATAACTATACTAAAGATTCGGGTACTTATCGGTTACGAGGCTATATAGCTTTCTAAAGTAATTAAGTAATAATAATATTAAAATAGGGGCGCTAGAATAGTTAATAAAAGTATATTACTAATACTAAATAAATACGTAGAGCCTACGCAAATTTAAATTTAAATTACGTAATGAGCTTTATTTTAATTAGGAAATCGTTGTTAATATTTTTTACTTAAATAGTTAACTAGTCCTATATATAATTAACGAGGCTATGTTATTTTAAGTAAGGTAATTCTTATAGGATTTATAAATAAAAATAATATAAGCAGCCCTATAAAAATACTAAATTAATATATACTAAGGACTATTAAATAGTATTAAAACCGACGCTAATACGAGTTTTAAATTAATAAAATTTAGGGAAAATATAAAGGCTTATAATATATAGTTAAAAATCGTACCTATAAAAGCGTACTATAGTATTAAAAAAGTAAAAAGGGTATACTAGTAACTAAAAAGGGCGTTTAGAATTATTAAAGAGGAAAATCCTAATTCTACTAATAATAAATACTTTTAAATAGTACTAAAGTATTATAACGATACTATAGGGCCTAATAAGATTATACTAATGCTATTAATATTTAGAGTATATTTAAAAACGACCTTAGCCTTATTACTATTACTAAATATAAGCTAACGAGCCTAAGTAATTAAAAAAATAATATAAGCGCTATACGAAGTAAGTATAAAAAAGTAAGTTAATAAAATAATTATTATATATAATAAGCTAAACATAAGGGCTAATTTAGATATACCCCTAAATTCGGATATATAAGTATAGTGCAAAATTACTTAGTAATAAACTAGGCTATATAAATTAATTTCCGTTAACGAGCGGTCTTGCGTAATTATAAAAGATCGTAATTAGTTACTCGAGGTATTAATTATAGTAATTAGACCGTATTATATAAATTCTATTAAGGTAATTTTTAATTTATAAAAAAAAGAAGAGCTAGGGGAAATAGTATAACCTGTAATAGAGGCATAAGAAATTATCCTTAATAAAATCGTCGTAGTAGTATTAATAAATAACGAAGAAAAGGAAATTACTAAAAGGGCACTAATACTATTAGCAAAACGTTATAAAAGACCACGATAATAAGCCCTAATACGACAATTTATTACTAATAATGAGGTATTTAATACTTATTATATAATAAAAAAAAAGCTAATTTCGAGCTAGTAATTAAACTACGTAAAGAAGGTATTATTATAACTATTAGAAAGCTATATAAGGAATTAAATCTTATTAAAGTAAATACTTTGCGTAATCGAGGGGTTTATTAATTTATCCTCTATAACTCTAAAAAATATAAAGGCCTCCGCATATTTAAATTATAAATAATACGTAAAATTAAAGAAAAAAGAATACCCTAATTGTATAAAAAATCTAAGTATATAATTTAAGAGTACGGTAACGTTAAAAATGCAACGCTACTTACCTAATTACTTATAGTATAGCGCTATAGCTAATGATTAATAATAGTATTAATAATATCGCTATAAAAAAAGGGATACGAGATTTAGAGCCGTGATATTACTTAGGCCTATACTTAATTAGCTATAGGGCTTATAAAAAAAATCCTAGCCTACTTACTAAAAGAAATAGCTAATAAGTACTTAGAAAGCACGATTATTAAAATACTTAAACTATTATATAAACTCGTAAAATTAGGTATATATTAGTAAGCTATATACTACGATTTTTATATTAATTAATTATTAATAATTATATTTACGTACGACCCGTACTTACTAGTTTCTAAATACGAAAGTAACTAATTTAAAAGCGTTAGAATATAAATTAATAATATATTAGGCCTATTTAATATTAATTTTATAAAAAAAAAAGATAAGGAGCTCTAAAAAGCGGGCTTTATAACTAAGCTAAAAGAGGTCCTTATAATAAATAACCTATTAATATTTAATAGCGGGATTCTTATAATTAAAAGAGAAACCGTTATTTTTTAGTAAAAGGAGTAGGGTAAAAAAATTACCCTTATTAACCTAAACGTAATTAATATCTAAAAGTAGTATAAAACTAAGCTCGCGCGAGGGGTATATATTATAAATATATATTAGCCTAAGGTAATTTTTAACTATACTAAAGTAGTATAAGCTATAAATCTAAATAAACGAGACGTTAAAGTACTTAATAAGTAGCTTAAGTAATAATAAACGAATTTCGATTAAGGCCTCGTTTATTATCTAATCGACCTTATTACTAATAAGCTCTACGTCTTTATTAATAAATTATTTATAAATAATAACGACCTTACTTTGTAATTAGGGTATATTATTATCCTAGTTAATAAAAGTATAAGTAAAAGCGAATTTACTATATATAATAATATAATCCACTACTCGTTAACTAAAAATAAGCGGGTAATAAGAAGTATATTAATATTAGAAATCTATAGTATAATTAACGGTATTAACCTTACTTATATAATTTTAATAATACTAAGGAGGATTATTAATTAACTTAACTTTTTATTAATCCTAACGGTTATTTATACTAATTCCTACTCGCTATATAAATACCTTATTAAATTAAGAATAACGAAAAAAAAAAGGCTTATAATTAATATTATAGCCCTTAGGTAATTATATAAAAAGCGCAAGATCCTTAAGATCCGGTAGATTAATAATAATAATAACCTTATTAACGCTTTTATAAAAGTAGTACTTAATAAGGAGTTAAAATAATTCGTAAGTAGTAGAAAAGTTAATATATAAATAGAAGGATAGGTTATATAAAAAGAGTAGAGAAAAGGGGAAAAAAAAGACGACTTAGTAGACGGGCCCGAGGTCGAATTATACTTTTAACCGTAGTAAGTAAATTAATAAAAAAAAGAGAAAGTTAATATTAGATTAGAAATCTAATTTAACCGCAGTATATAGCTAATTATATAGGGGCTAATTAGGGGGCCTATTTAAAATTATCGTAACTAGCCTAACTTATAGTTAGAACCTCCTTTTTATATATACGTAAAAATTCATATAGTTTAATTAATCTCTTCGTTAACTACGGTTCGAACTAACTACTCTATAATAGGGATACTAATATCTTTATAAATAGCGAAGTATTCTAAAATACTAAGGAAAAGAAAAGATTTTAATAGTAGTAATAATAGGGATCTATTTTATACTACTAATAAATCTACCTCCTTCTAACTAAATAAAAGCTCCGAGACTAGATTAATAAAAATAAGATCCGTTCAATTAGCGGTAATAATAACTTAGCTAATAAGTTTATAAAGAGCATACCGAACAAGTCCCTTAAGTAATTCGTTAATAAAGGAATTATTATAGTTAAAATAAAAGGGTAAGTAATACGTAATTAAAATAGTAATATACTATAAATAATAAGTTACTTAGCGAACGTATATACCTCTCGGGCTTTAATTTAGAGAGAAACGTACGTATTCGGGGTATAATTAAATTAATAAAAAGCTCTTTTTTAACTATATTAGATTTAATAATTTCTAAAGAGTTTAAATATATAGATTATATATATTAAAAAATTAAGAAGTAATTAGAAGAAGGGGATAATAAAATTTTTATATAAATAATTATAATAAAAACTATATTAAAATTTCGGTATATAGCTTTAAGTATTTCTAAATAGGGGATTAATAATAGATTCTATTATTAGTTCTTATTAACGGGGGACCTAGCCCTTATTTTACCCTTTTTTATTATAAAAATAGAAAATTATTAATATTAAATTATAAGGTAAAAAAGGGCCTTATTAGGTAGTTAAGTAAGGGTAGTAGGTAGGTAGCCTAGGCCCGTGTAGATAGACCCTTTTACTTACTTATACTTATAGAGGGATCGTGGGCTCTGCCTACGAACTTCCCTATATATATATATATGCGTAATAGACCTATACTGACCTATTGACCTCGTTGCGACCGAAAGGTCTGACCTGCCTATGTGTATACTAACAGTTTGTTTTGGCTACTTTATAAAGTACCTTGATTAAACAAATTACAGTAAGCTAAACTTATTAGCTTGTTAAGTTGAGGATTACTGACCCTGATCTTCAGGCAATGCCTTCATCAGTGGCATGCAGACTGACCTGGGCCTCTACGGAAATGAGCGCAACTGGCTGAACACCTGGTTCAGTTTAGGCATCATGGTCGGCAGTGTCCCAGCTCAGATGTCACAACTCAGTTTCATCCGACCCTCGATTCTTATTCCATCGTGCGAGGTCATCTGGTCGCTGCTTGTTATCGGCATGGGATTTGCCAAGAATATCAAGACGGTAAGTACAAGCCATGGAAGATAGCATGGCCCATATCACTGACTTTCGGTACGAGATGTACGCTTTGCGTTTCTTTATCGGTCTGTTCGAGGCTTGTGCTTTCCCGGGATACATCGCCATGCTGGGTGGCTGGTACGGCCCAAAGGAGCTCACTAAGCGCTTAGCTATACTCCTGCAAGTTGAATCCATTGCCAGTATGTTCAGCGGTTACTTGCAAGCAGGGCTATACACCAGCATGGATGGTCGTCATGGGATTGCAGGTTGGAGATGGCTGTTCATCATGGACGCCATCATCTCGTTTCCAATTGCGTTCTGGGGCTTCTTTGGATTGCCTGATCTGCCGCATAACACGAAAGCATTCTACTGGTCAGCTGAAGTATGTACTCCACGTCACTATTGTAAATGAACATGTCTGACTCACTCTTCGTAGCATGTCAAATATGGTATCGATAGGATTGAGAAGTTCGGGCAGAAAGCTCAGCAAAAGTTGACATGGAAGGAAGCCAAACGCATCTACCTCGGTTGGGAGATCTGGGTATTTGTTGTACCGTACACGTAAGTTATACTCCCGAAGAAGTACAACTGCGTCGCATCCTACTCACATAACTTGGCAGTATGGTCGCGGCGTGTCACACAGCCACCAGCTATTTCAACCTCTGGCTGAAGTCTGCTGGATACAGCGTTGTAGATGCAAACATCTACCCTACTGGCGGCAGTGCTTTGAACATCGTTGCCACAGTCATCTGGGGTATAATCGCAGACCGAACCGGGCAGAACTATACAATGATTGTCATTGTTCAAGCCCTGATGATACTGTCCAACATCTTGCTTTCTGTGTGGTATATCCCCAAGGGGGCCTTGATGTTTGCGTACTACCTTTCGTATGTTGGATCCGCGGCAACTCCAGTCCTCATCGTGAGTACCCCACAGAAGCCACTTGAACGACAGACTCTGACACAAAGTAAAGAGCTGGGCCAATCGACTTAACGCGGGAGATCCGAGTCTCAGACAACTGCTTGTGGCCACCGCAAATGTTGTTTCCTACGCTTGGGTTCTTTGGGTACCCTGTGAGTTGAAGCCGCTAGCCGGAATTTACCACTCAAGTCTTTTGTGCTAACAAATTCCTAGTGGTTCTATTTCCTACCTATGATGCGCCGAAGTACAAGTACGGTTATCAAATCCTCATACTTTTCGGAGGCCTTGCTATCATTAGTGTTTCACTTATGTGGTACATGTACAGACGAAGAGAGTAAGTTGATTCCGATCTCACAATGGTCTCTGAAAAAGAGTTGAGGCTGAAAATTTCAACAGTCAGAAGCGCAATCAGCAAGAAAATCAAGGCACTGAAGCTGGCTCAGAGAGACCAGATGAACTGTAGCTTAGCGGATCTTGTTAGACGCGCATAGCTTCTGTGTGATTACCGCGGGGTTCACACTCTGTAAAGGGAACGTTGGAATTCAAGTGGCTGAAGCCATTCCTCAAAGTAATTTCTGTCGACACAAGACAGCCTCAAAGCAGATTCCCCTCACAATTATTAGGCATAAGCCGCAATAATCGGACCTCATGTGTCTTTTCATAGGTATCAAGAGACTCTTCGGGGATGTCTTTGGATGGACCCCTGACGAGTGATGATGACTGGTGGCCATCAACGTTTGACGACGTCAGGCAACTCAAGCTGCCGAGGGCTCAACAGGCGCCTGAGTTGAAGTTCCTGGCTTCCGACCAGAAACGACATATCTAGCAGTTTGAGTCAGTGATAGCGCTGAGAGCAAGCTTCCACATGATTTCCGTCACAACGAGAAAACTTACACAGGCCACCAAACATGGATCCTCGGATCACGCATCTCCTTTCTTGCTTGTGAGCACAGAACAATGACCTCCTCCTTCGACCAGCCCTTGATGTTGGTCAAGATACCGAGAGCTGCTGTCTCGAGGAAGTAGTCAAGATTGGCTAGCCCCCATCCGCCAATATCCTTCATCGTCTTGTCTCGTGGCCAAGTGTTGGTTGGCCATTTATAAATGGTCTCTCGGACATCTACAAAGCCGCGATCGATGAGAAGCTGCTTCCACTTGAGTGGAAGCTTGAGAGTCCGATTGATCTTTTCCATAGCGTCAACCACCTCATCGGCCCACTGCGCCAAGTAGCTGTTCTCAGGTAGTGTGTTGTCGTCGGTCCGAGCTTCCATGCAGACATCTTGTGCTTCGAACCAGCCGCCGGGTTCGAGTTGGCTATATCATCAGGCGTTAGAATAGTGGGCTTGCCATTGGGATGGAAGTATTTAGGGACAATCTACTTGTAAATGCTGTCAACTAGCTTGGCTGGGTCCAGAATGCTGCCGCTCAAAGTCCTAGAAAAGATGAAGTCGAATTGTTTTGACCATGTCCATGGCTTCTCCAGGTCATCTATCTCAAAAGAGCAGTTGGGAGGCATACTTGAAGATTATCAGCGGTCATGACCTCGACAGTGAGTGGCAGCTTCAAGGATATATGGCGTCACTTACAAGTCAGGCTGCACTGGACTGATATCCACCCCGATCACTTCAGACTCGGGATGCTCCTCCGCTAATCGACCGTTAGTCAGGCTAATCATATGTACCATGTGCACATGACTGACCATATTCCAGAGCCCAGATTCCGGTTCCCGTTCCGAGGTCCAGGACTCTGTTAGCACCGTAAGACTTTGGACATGTGCAAAGGCGCCCTCTGAACGTCCTCATGAAGAGCTCGTGCTGTAGATCCAAACGCTCTTGTTCAACCTATTAATGTCTCATCAGCTATATGACATACATTTTTACCACTATACATTGTGGCGGTCTCAACTTACGTTATCATGGGGAAAGTAGTATTCTGCGCACGTATCAGGCCAGGCTCAATCTCATGGCTGTTAGATATGCAATACAAAGACTTACTGCCTCGGGAATGAGAGTGATAGAGACGTCCATTCTCATCTTCAAAATTAAGGATGGATGAGCGAATGGAAGTGAGAGAATCGCGGATTGACTAGAGTGAGACATGGTAAGCATAACTACTATTATTAACTCGTACCCTGAAATGAGGCTCTGTCGCGAATCATGTTCTCTCATTAAAAATGATTGCGGTATAACTATACTGGGCAACGTACGACATTGATGGCGGAGTCTGTTTCTCCGTCGTCAGCATCCTAATCGCCGCATCGCAAATTAGCAAAGAGTTGCCCGTTCTGTCCGGTTCGGGGCTTGCTGTGTAAAGCGTACAATGATACCCGTTGCCGGGTTCGCCCCATCCTCAGCATCAATCTCGGCATGGCCTGGAGAAGCAACGGTTTCCCCCACCGGGGGTGAGCGCGTCTCATCTCCCGGAGTCGCCATTACGAACTCTTTCAAAGTGTCAGTCAACTTTGGTGAGGGGTTTGATGTGAGAAACCGTGGGTTAACAGATTAGATCGTCTGAGGTCTAGGTATTTAATCCGCCGAAGCTCAACCCCAACTTCTAAGGACCAAGGGGCCAGACCCAACCCCCATCCCCCCTTCAAAACCATGCCGGGGACACCGGGCGGTGCAGCAGTGTGCATGGATCAGAGGGTGGCAGCTTGAAGAATTTCGACGGACCTATCCCAAAGGAACCTCGGGTTGTGGAGAATCTTCAGTGGTTTATCCAACCAGACTTGGAGTTGGGGTGCTGGGGACGACTCAGTTCCACCAGCTAGCAATACTGCCAAGGGGCTTGACACGTGCCATCCCTCATGGGGTTCATGAGCAGTGGGCATATCGCCCAGTGATGGACCTCTGAGAGAAGCGATACCAGACTAGGTCCCCGGACGTGTCGGTGTAGAGCGTCCCGTGAACCGGGTACTGTCACGCCACTTGGGCTCTCTTTCCCTGGAAGATTGCGTGCAGGAATTCCTGCAAATCGATAACGGTGATCGTCGCTGAAAGATATCATGACGCATGATTTGACGCCAGCATCAGCAACGTTACAGGCTCAACGTTCCCTCCCTTGCCTACATGCTATTCAGGTAAGGTGCTAATCTCGCAGCACTGGAGCGTTGCTCAGTGGAAAGAGTGGAATTACCCATTCATTCGCAATTTCGGTTTTAAACTCTGGACTTTTATGATAAAGTACGGAGTACTTACTTCATGGAGGGGAAAGACCACAGCACCGCAGCGCTCAGACACCAGGGACCCCGTCTATGAAAGTTCAATGCTTTTTCGGCACCGAAGTTCTTGAGTTACAGTGCATGCACTTCCATGAGACTGACGCGCGGACTTGATACTTGTTGCGATGTTACAACGGTCCTTATCCACACAATAACCTCCAAGAGTCGGTGTGTCGGGTTTGAGCCGCCTTGATTTCCAGTGCTGGTAGCCCTTGTCTGTCAGCGAAAGCGGACGCAATGTCAGCCACAAGCGAAGCGTTGTGAATAGCGGCCGGGCCATGCCGTAAGCCGCTGTTAAACGAGTGATCTGGGTTTTGAACCAGTTTTTGACCGGGGTTCCGAATGCTTCAGGCTTCATCATGATGAACAAGCGAAGTATTTGAAGACCCGTGCTCCAGTGTGCCGTCTTTCAGTTGATAGCAAAGACATCAGAATCTGCTTGCTAAGAGAACGGGTTTTCTTGGTGAGTACTGGTACCCTTGAAGATGGCGAAATGACAAGTTTAGACCTCCTGTGGAACGTGATGTGATATTTTGACAACAATTGATAAACACAGCCCAACACCTCTACCTCTAACTGCGCGCAATGTCTTATCTATGCTGACTATAATCCGTTTCATGCGAACTTACTCTTGGGGAGGATCTATTTATTCTCAAAGCGCTGCGCGAGTCTTGGCACCCTTCACTTTTGAGTACATCTCTTCTTCAAATGCCTTAATGTACGGTCGGATTCCCTCCTCTGCCGCAGGGAGCATTTGTGTCGCAAAGAAGCCACAAAGCCCAGCTTGGCGATCGATCCACTGCAAGAAGTTAGAACAAAGTCTGTTTAAAGCAGGGTACGTGGGAGGAGAGAAGACTTACCCAGAAAACGTTTGATGCACCACTCCACATCAGAGTTGCGTTCCGCCGGTATGGGTGACTGTGTCCATCCACAAGCAGACCTCCAAGGCCCCAGTCATACTCGCCCGTCACAGGGAAGTGACCAACTGCCCACTCTGGCTCTTCCATCGCCTTCAACAGGCTGCTCTTGGCCTGTGATGACAGCTGGGGCTTGAACATCTCGGAAGTCATTGTCGGACTCAGTAGCTTTCCGTCGTCAACCAGCAGCGAATGCAAGACTCTCATGACATCGGGGGCCGATCCATAGGACCCTTGTCCGCCAAGACAGTCGGTGACTCCATGATTCAGCTCCCTTCCGCGATGGAGGATAATCTTCCCTGTGTCCCTGTCCCGGGTGTTCATTCCCCAAAGTTTTGATCTGACAGACTCAACATTGAACGTGAAACTTGATGCGCCAACCGGGTCCCAGATATTTTCGCGCATATACTGCTCAAGCGACTTCCCAGACACATTCTCAATCAGCTTCCCCATCCAATCTGAGCTGCAACTGTAGGCCCAGTCTTCTCCCGGCTCATAGTTCAGGGGGTACCCGAAGCGCTCCTCGACGGTAGACCCGCGAGTTGGTTTGAGGCCGTGGAAGGACTGCCAGTCTCGCGTCGCATCGCTGAGGAAGTCGTAGCTGTTGCCGGCGCTGTGCGTAAGAAGGTGTCGCAGAGTGATGGGCTTCTGGCGCTGTACCTCGATGGGCTTGCCGGAATCCGTGAAGCCGGTCAAGACGGGTTTCTGTGCTAAAGTCGGAACGTGTTTGGCCACATCCCCGTCGAGTGTTAGAATACCACGTTCTACGAGCTGCAAGGCAGCGATCGTCGTGAAAAGCTTTGTGACGGAGGCAAGAGTAAGGATATTATCATCTGACAAAGGTGTTGCGCTTTTCAGGTTGTCTCCATACACATGTGAGTATTGATAGCTGCCTGTTCGGGTTCATTAGCATCCATTGAAGGTGAGGCCAGCTCCAATCTTAGGGAAAGTCAAATTACCAGACTTGTCTCGAGCATGAAGTATGACGCCAGGGATATCACGATCCCGCACAGCGGTGTTGATACGCTCTTCGAAAGAACCCATATCTGAGAACTTGAATAACACACTTTGTCAACAGGTCTTGACGTGTAAACAAAAGCCTCTTGGTGAGAAACAGGAAAAACTGAAACCTTAAACGGGCTGAAACAATTGGATGGGACTCGGGGATACATGAGCAACTTTTCATTAGTCATCCGAGGTTAATGCCGATCCCCCGCAGGTACATGACAACATCCCGAGGTAACCACGATCTCGAGCATGACCCGCCGCAGGATAGCAATACTTCCGCGGAGAAAAAGAAAACACCAAATTTCAGACCCCGGCCTTAATTTCAAAATATTGAGGCTCCCCTTTCTACTGTGAAAAGAATGACTGTTCTGGACTCCCGCCATGGAATTTGCTGCTCTCTTCAATTTGATCTCGCAAGTGCAACCTCTGACGCCAAATTTCGGATATGACATGACAGAAACACCAACATTGTAAGATGCTTCATTGGACAGTTGAAGCTTGGAAGAGTTCTGAACTGGCTCTACACAATGACAAAGTCTTGAAAGGGTAGGTAGCCTTCAAGGCCCTCCACAGCATACTCTTCTCCCTTGGCGTCAACTCCGACTTGCTCAGCCTTCAACCTCCCTTTGAGACTGTCAATCGGCCTCAGAAGCTCGCCATCCATGATACCGTGCACATAGCAATCGCCGATGATCTGGAACTCGTCTGCACTGCCTGACTCAATATCATTGAGGACTTTTCGCAAGACGAATGGTGTCCTCAAACCCTCAAGGAGTACCACGTAATCCTCAACCTGCGCATTCCACGGAACAGTGCCCATGTAATGATGGTCCAGAGACTTTGTCTTATATACCGCCCTACTGGGATTCTCTTCCAAGATGACCGCATCTTTTGCAATATCTTCTGCATTTTTGTCATCCCTTGTACCGATCATCGCAAATCGTCGCCCTCGTTGAGCTTCTTGAAAAGGGATAGTGAAGGGGACTATGTGTTGGTATCTGTTGGTATACACGTAGGCAGGTCAGACCTTTCGGTCGCGACGAGGTCAATAGGTCAGTATAGGTCTATTGCGCGTGTGTATATGTATGTATGTCTATGTGTAGGAGGTTCGTAGGCAGAGCCCGCGATCCCTCTGTGGGTATAAGTAGGTGGAAGGGTCCGTCTACACGGGCCCAGACTACCTACCTACCACCCCTACCTAACTACTTAATAAGGCCCTTTTCTACCTCGTAATCTAATATTAGTAGTCTTCTACTTTTATAATAAAAAAGGGTAGAATAGGGGCTAGGTCCCCTACTAGCGAAAACTAGTAGTAGAATCCGCTATTAATTCCTTATTTAGAAGTACTTAAAGCTATATACTAAAATTTTAGTATAGCTTCTGCTATAATTATTTATATAGAAATTTTATTATCCCCTTCTTCTGATTACTTCCTAATCCTCTAATATATATAATCTATATATCTAAACTCCTCGGAAATCGTTAAATCTAGTATAGTTAAAAAAGAGCTTTCTATTAGGTTAGAAAGAGGTAGATTTACTAGTAGTATAAAATAGATCTCTACTATTACTACTATTAAGATCTTTTCTTTTCCTCAGTATCTTAGAATACTTCGCTATTAATATATTTATAATTCCAAAGGTCTTACTATTACTGAGCACTAGCGCGCTAATAATTATTAAATTAATCTCTTAATAATTAATCTCTTTTTACTTATTATTAATTTAAAATAGTACTAGGCCGTAATATATTTGAGATAGATTTCTCTATGAGTAGCTCGATCGGAGGGAAATTAGTAGTTATAATAAGGCTAATAAAAATAATATTAATAATAGAGGCGAGGTTAATAATAATAATAAAATAGTTAATTTTTCTATAATAATAGCCTTAATAAAAGAGATTATATATAATAGAGCACGCTCTTAACAGCCCTTAACTAGTTAATTAGTTATTAATTAGTAATAATAGAGGAGAGTTAAAGTAATATAGACTAGGCTACTTATTATTAATTAAATAGATAGAACTAAGTTAATAAGTTAAAATAACTAACGAAGTAAGTTAAAGCTATCTCTTTTATAATTATATCCTTATTAACTTATAATAGAAATATATATATAATTTAATTACTAATTAGTATTAGTATATACGTAAGTAGGTTAGATCTTTCGGTCGTAACGAGGTTAATAGGTTAATATAGGTCTATTGCGCGTGTGTAGGAGGGGAAGTTCGTGGGCAGAGCCCGCGATCCCTCTGTGGGTATAAGTAAGTAGAAGGGTCCGTCTGCACGGGCCCAGGCTGCCTACCTACCACCCTTACCTAACTACCTAATAGGGCCCTTTTCTGCCTCGTAATCCAACAGTATCCCTATTATAGGGTAGTTGGTTCGAACCGTGGGTTGACGAAGAGATTAATTAAACTATATAAATTTCTACGTAAGTATAAAAAAGAGGTTCTAACTATAAGTTAGGCTAGTTATAATAATTATAAATAGGGCCCTTAATTAGTCCCTACGTAGTTAGTTATATACTATAATTAAATTAGACTTTTAATTTAATATTAACTTTCTCTTTTTTTTATTAATTTACTTATTATAATTAGAGGTATAATTTAACCTCGGGCCTTTTTATTAAGTCGTCTCTTTTTCTTTTTTTTTTTTACTCTTTTTATATAACTTATCCCTCTATTTATATATTAACTTTTTTATTATTTATAAATTACTCTAACCCCTTATTAAGTACTATTTTTATAAAAGCGTTAATAAGGTTATTATTATTATTAATTTAATAAATCTTAAGGATCTCGCGCTTTTTATATAATTAGTTAAGGGCTATAATATTAATTATAAACCTCTTTCTTTTTATTATTCCTAATTTAATAAGGTATTCGTATAGTAAGTAGGAATTAGTATAAATAACTATTAGGATTAGTAAAAAGTTAAGTTAATTAATAATCCTCCTTAGCGTTATTAAAATTACGTAGGCGAGGTTAACGCTATTAACTATATTATAAACTTTTAATATTAATATACTTCTCGTTATTTACTTACTTTTAGTTAATAAGTAGTAGATTATATTATTATATATAATAAATTCGCTCTTATTTATACTCTTATTAACTAGGATAATAATATACCCTAATTATAAAATAAGGTCGTTATTATTTATAAATAACTTATTAATAAAGACGTAAAGTTTATTAATAACGAGATTAATTAAGTAGTAAACGAGGCTTTAATTAAGATTTATTTATTACTACTTAAACTATTTATTAAGTACTTTAATATTTTATTTATTTAGTTCTATAGCCTGCGCTACTTTAGTATAATTAAAAATTACCTCGGGTTAGTATATATTTATAATATATACCCCTCGCGCAAGCTTAGCTTTATATTACTTTTTAATATTAATTATATTTAGGTTAATAAAAGTAATTTTCTTACCCTACCCCTTTTATTAAAAAACGACGGTTTCCCTTTTAATTATAAAAATCTTATTATTAAATACTAATAAGTTATTTATTATAAGGACCTCTTTTAGCTTAGCTACGAAGCCCGCTTTTTAAAGCTCTTTATCCTTTTTTTTTATAAAATTAATATTAAATAGGCCTAATATATCGTTAGTTTATATTTTAATAATCCTAAATTAGTTACTTTTATACTTAGAGATTAATAAGTACGGGTTATATATAAATATAACTATTAATAATTAATTAATATAAAAATCGTACTATATAGCTTATTAATAAGTACTCGATTTTGCGAGCCCGTATAGTTGTTTAAGTACTTTAATAATTATACTTTCTAAGTACTTACTAGCTATTTCCTTTAGTAAGTAGGCTAGGATTTTCTTTATAAGCCCTATAGCTAATTAAGTATAGGCCTAAGTAATATTATAGCTCTAAATCTCGTATCCTTTTTTCTATAATAATATTATTAGTACTATTATTAATCGTTAGCTATAGCGCTATATTATAAGTAATTAAGTAAATAGCGTCGCTTTTTTAATATTACCGTACCCCTAAATTATATACTTAGATTTCTTATATAGTTAGAGTGTTCCTTTTTTCTTAATTTTATATACTATTTATAATTTAAATATATAAAGACTTTTATATTTCTTAGGGTTATAGAGGATAAATTAATAAACTTCTTAATTATATAAAGTATCTACCTCGATAAGATTTAATCCTTTATACGGCTTTTTAATAATTATAATAATACCTTTTTTACGTAGTTTAATTACTAGTTTAAAATCGGCTTTTTTTTTATTATATAATAGGTATTAAATACCTCGTTATTAGTAATAAATTATTATATTAGGGCTTACTATCGTAATCTTTTACGACGTCTTATTAATAGTATTAGTACCCTTTTAGTAATTTCCTCTTCCTTATCGTTTATTAATACTATTATAACGATTTTATTAAGGATAATTTCCTATACCTCTACCACGGGTTATACTATTTCCCCTAGCTCTTTTTCTTTTTATAAATTAGAAATTACTTTAATAAGATCTATATAATACGGTTTAACTACTATAATTAATACCTTAAGTAACTAGTTACGATCTCTTATAACTACGTAAAACCGCTCGTTAATAGAAATTAATTTATATAGCCTAGCTTATTACTAAGTAATTTCGTACTATACTTATATATCTGAATTTAGGGGTATATTTAAATTAGCCCCTATATTAGGCTTATTATATATAATAATTACCTCGTTAACTTATTTTTTTATATTTACTTTATATAGTACTTATATTATTTTTTTAATTACTTAGGCTCGTTAGTTTATATTTAGTAATAGTAGCGAGGCTAAGGTTATTCTTAAATATATTTTAAATACTAATAGTATTAATATTACGAAAGGGAACCCGAGGCAGGTCGAAACGCTACTATATTGACCTAATAGACGTAACTTAACATAAAGAGGGAAAAAGTAGACTAGTAGGTAGAATCTAGGGCGCTGGGCTTTTGGGCCTAGCGGTCCAGTAGTCACGTAACCCATAGGGGGTCCGTTAGGTGCCTAAGGCCTGGGCGGCTAAGGGCCCTAGTGCCCAGCGCCGTAACATTACCCCCCCCCCTCCGGCACAAAGGGCGCTATTTATAGTACTTAATTCCCTATTTAAATCCTTTATAATTACCTTTTATAAGCCCATAATAAGGGTAGCTACTACGTTATTATCGGCCTATAATAGGGCCGGGCTATTACTAACCGCTACTTCTATTTATAATACGAGGTTCTTTAGTAGTCCCACAGCTATTAAGTATTATTTATAAAATGCCTATAAGGCCGCTAGCGTATAGTAAAAGCTCTTTATATCATACTATATAAGGTCCTTATTATACCCTTTTTAATTAGCCTAGTATTATAGCTTACTATACTATATTTATAATTTAACTACTTATAAAACTTTATATTTAAGCTCGTTAGAGCTATAGAGGATCGGCAGCGGGGGGTCTTAGTATTATCTAAGTAGGGGGTCCTTTATAGCCTTTTTTAGCTTACTTAAGTAAAAAATTAAGTAGGCTTTACTCCTTATAAATAGTTCTATAATCTATATACTACCTAAGCTAGCGCTAATAATAGGCTAGGGGCTAGCCTAGGGCTATTATAGTTTATTAACGTCTTAGGTCTTTTAATAAAATACGTTTATAAACACCCTATTACTAATTTTTAAGTTATTAAGTTATTAATAATAATTAGCGTATTTCTAATATCTTACTTAGGTAACCCCTATATTACCTCTAGTAATCTCCTAGGCCTCGTAAATACCTTAGGTTATTTTTTAAATTTTAGTATAGTTAAGCTTTTCTTTAATTAAGTTAAAGTATTAAGTTCTAATAGCCTAGTTAAAAAATAGTCGAGGCTAGTAGCTAAATTCGACTTCGTAAAGTAATAGCCCCATAGTTTCGCTAAGTTAAGCTATATAAGTAAAGTCTACTATAAGTAGTATATTACTTTAGTTATTTTAATAATAATTAACTAAGGGTCGTAGTTATTAAAAAATATACTAGTTTAAGATCTCTATTTAACTATTTATTTACGGGTAGTCTATTATTAATAACTATAACTTAATGCTATAGAGCTTATATAGCTCCCCTTAAAAGTTTAATATAAACTAAGGACCGCGGTTAGAAATAATAATCTTAAGTAGCCCGAAAATTAGTAATACTTATTTATAAAATATCCTACTTATATCCTATATAATAGTAGTTTTATAGGAGGGCACTAATACGGCTCTTTTACTTAGTTTATTAATTATAATATATATTATATTATAGCCCTTTTAGTTAGGGAGTACCGTTATAAAGTCTATCGAAATATGCTACTATAGGTAGTTAGGTATAAGTAGAGGCCTTAGCTCCCCCGGGGGCCTATTACGGGGTTTTTAAAAGCGACGGTATATATAATAGTTTCTAATATACTAATATATATTTACTATAAAGCTAGGCTAATAATACCGTTATTTAATTATCTTAACTACTTTATTATACCCTAAGTACGCTAAGAGCCTCTATTTATATACCTTGCGGATAATTATAATACGTAAATTATCCTCCTTAAGTACGACGAGCTTATTATTTATTATAAATAATCCGTTATTTTAAATTTTTTAATACTCGTAGCCCTTAGTTACTAGCGCTTATATTAGGGTAAGTAATATTATTATCGAGTTATAGTTAAGCTTTAGTACCTTTTCGATTAGTAAGTACTCCTAAAGCTTATCCTTTAGTATAAGGGCCCCGATTATAAGCTTAGGCTACTATACCGCGTTCTTTAATAATACTTATAGCTTAGTAATAATATTTAATAATAATAGCTCTAATAGTAGCAGGACCTAGGTTTAATTAGCCTCTTTTAGTACTTATTAAGTCCTAATATCCTCGTTCTTCTTTAATAAAGCGTTAGTAAGCATATTTTCTTACCCTAAGTAATACTAAATCTAAAAGTTAAAGTTAACTAGGGCGCTAGTTTAGCGGGCTTATTATAAATTAAAAAGACGCTTTATTATAAAGAATAAGAGCGGCTAGTAGTTTATAATAATATTAAACTTTTAGTAATAATTAACTAGTTCTACGCACTACTCCTCTAAATAAACTACTATTACTAATATCTCTTTATTATATATAGTATAATTAAGCTCCGCGCTATTTATAGTTTTTAAATAAAATACTATAGGGTACTATAAGCTATTATCTATTTACTATTAAACTAGGGCTTTAGTATATACTAAGTTTAACGCATTAGTCTCTAAATATATAAGTAGCTTAGGCCTAAAGTAACGGAGTATAAGCGCCGTTATAAGGACTAGCTTTAGTACTTTAAATATAGTATTATAATTAATATTAAATTAAAAAAGTACGCCCTTATTAGTTAGCTTTATTAGTAATCTAGTTAAGCGCCCGTAGTTTTTTATAAACTTCCTATAAAAATTATAAAAACCAAGGAACGATTAAATACCTTTAAGTAATATAAGTAGCCTCTAATTCCTTATAATAAATACCTTATCCTCGTTAAGTTATATACTATTAGTATTAATAACGAAACCTAAGTACTTCGTAATAGTAATACTAAATTCGCACTTCTTAATATTAGTCTATAATCTAGCTTTATATAAGCAATCTAGTACCTTTATAACGTACTCGTAGTACTATAGGGGGTTATTTAAGAAAATTAGGATATTGTTTATATATATAGTATAGAAATTATTTAAATACTCTATTAGAACGTCGTTTATATATTACTAATACGTAGCTAGCCTATTATAGAGGCTAAAGGGTAGTACTTTATATTTATATACCCCGTAGTAAGTATAGAAAGTCGTGAGGTTTTCTAAAGTAGGGTTAAGGCGAATGTAGTAAAAGGCTTATTTAATATTAAGTTTAATAAATACCTTAGCTCAGCTTAGCTATGTTAGCGTCTTATTAATTAAAAGTAGAGGGTACTAATCCTTTTTTATAATTTCGTTTAGCTTCTTAAAATTAATATAGAATTATAAGCTACTATCGTACTTTTTAATAAATAATATAAGTAATATAAAGGGCGCGTTACTAAGCTTAATAAATCCCTTATAAAAGTACTTTAAAAAGTAGGCCCTAGTTATTTTTAGCTCGGGTACCGATTATTTATAAAGAGGGTAATAAGTAAGCTTCTCTTAGCCTCCCTCTACGAGCTCTATTTTATAGTTATAATTACGGTATAATATTAGTATATTACTCACTACTTTATTAAAAACGTTAGTCTAAGGTTTTAGTACCTTTAAAAACTTTATAATAATAAGGTCTTAGGTCTTTTAATTATTACTTTTTAGGGGGTCCTCCTATCCTACTTACTTATTTTTAATAATATAATCTAGTTTATATAATAATATAGAGCCTAGCTTAACATCCTTATACTTTAAGTTAGTTTTAAATACTAGGGCGCTAATAAAGGCGATATTAAGGGCAGTATTAGCTCCCTTATACTAAGCAGAGGTTTATACTAGTTTAGTTTTTTTTAGAGGGGTTAATAGTATACTAGCGAGCGCGCGATTTATCTTCTAAGTATTTTTAATATTATTAAACTACTATATATATTAGTTTTACGAGCCCTATAGTTAATAAAGTATTTTAATAAGTTTAGGTAATACCCGCTTCCTTTATAGTTATTTATTATACCGTACTAAGTTTATTTTAAATATCTCTTACCGTTACTTAGTATTAATTTAGTATTATATATTAATAACCTTAGGGGTATATAGGTCTTTTATATCCCTAATAATAATAAAGGGGGTGTCTTGTAATAGTAGATCCTTAGGCTATATTAAGCACCTATAGCGTATATTTAAGTTAACTCTATAATACTTAAACTACTTCTATCCTAAGATTAAGTCGTAGCGCCCTATATTAAGTTAAAGTAGGGGTATCTTTAGGAAGACCTAGCGGTTAATATATAAGTTAGTAATTTATACTATACTAACGTTTTTTAATTACTTATTATTAAATTTAATAATAAAAATAAGACGTAGTAATTTATTAAATAGGGCTGCGTAGAATTCTCATAGTAATAAGGTTACGTAGTTATTTATAAATCCGTACTTATTAGCTCCCGTATTAAGTAAGGTTTTTAAATAAATTCTATATTTATTAAATATTATTATAAGCTCGATTTTAAGAGGCTATCCCCTTATAAAATTCTATAAGTTTATTAAATAAATTACTAATTTTTTATCTTTATACTTATCCCCTAGCTAAGAGGTTACTTATACTAGGGGGCTTAGTTTTCTAAATCTAAGATATACTACTTACTAATAGCGTCTAGTTTTTTAAAATAGTCCTAGGAAACGTAGCTAAGCTCACTATAAATAAAATAAGTACTACTATCCTTAAGCTTCTAATATAGAGCCTTAAGAATAGTCTTACGGCCCGTAGTTTAGCCGCGGGTACTTTACTTCGTACTACCTCCTCTACTTTTAATAGGGGTAGTATAAGTAAGTATAGTACTCTTAGGGGCCCTATTACTAGTTAACGGGGGCTATATTATATTAATAAGCTAAGTAACGTACTTAGTATACTTCTAAAAGGTTACGTCCTTATTTAAGTATTTTAAAATAGCCTAGTTTTAAAAATAAATCGGGAGCTTATTATAGAAGCGGCGCTTTTACTAAGGCTTAGGGAGCTTATTAATACGGGTAAGCTCTATAAAAATAGAGCACTTTTAATAAACGTTTTTAAAAGTAATAAAGAGGGTATTTAGCTTCTAATTAGTATTATTTATAGTAATAGGGCTAGTATAGGCCGATTTAAGCTTATATAATAGCTAGTTCGCAGTAATAATCTCATTAAAAACTAGTATAAAGTAAATAAACTTTACTACGGTATTACTAACTTTATTAATAACATACTTTAAGTAGTATTTATTAATACTAAAGTTCGTATTTTTAAAGTACTTTATAATACGCTAGAGCTAGTAAGGGAACTTTAGCCCCTTATTATTATTATTACTTATAAAAGTAAGGACGTTAGGTATCTTAAATTTATAAGAGGACTAGTATACTAAGGCCGGTATATTCTTATAACTACCCTATACCTTAAGTTTAATAAGGCGCTACTCTAGTATATAATAAGTATTACTATCATACTCGCTATTATTAATACTAACTATAGAGCCGTTCTCTAACTACTTAATATACTTACTAAGTATAGTATTAGTATAAAGGGCGCGGTTTAATTATTTCTTAGTATTTTAAAGCTCTATAGTAGTAGTGCATATAACTTTAATATTTTCCTTAGTTATTTTATAAAGCCGCTCGGTAGTATTACTTAGCTAGCTAATTATAGAAATAAGTACTTATTTAAAATAATACTAAGTAATATATATTTTTAGCTAGCTCTTAACCTAGGCTTAGAGAGCAGTACCCTTATTTTAATTATATAGGTTTTAAATAAACTTAAGGTTAGTATTATACTACTTAGTATTACTAAAGAGGCCCTTATTACGAATCTAAATAGGGGATACGAGCTCGTTAATAATATAATAGAAGTACTTAAGTTAATCGGCCTATATAATAGAGAGTAAGAGCTACTCTATAAGCTAGTTAAAGAGATCGACCTCGGGGTTAAATATAGGGAGTTTAATATTCTTATTAATACTTATAATACTCTAGTACTACTTATATAAGTAACGACCCTATTAAAAGTTATTAATATAAAGAGATATTTACGCTCTTTAGCTCTTATTTCGGATTATAATATTTAATAAAGGGGGTATATATATTTAGGGGGTATTAATTACTTTACATAGTTAATTAGTTAGCTATTACTTAGCGTTGCGCTTTTTCTTAGTAGGGGTAGTTATTAGTATAGCGGATTAATAAGTTAAGATATTATTATTCTATTTTTAAAAAAGGGATTATAATAAACGTTAAGTAGTATTATAAAAGGGAACCTGAGGTAGGTCGAAACGCTACTATATTAACCTAATAGACGTAACTTAACGTAAAGAGGGAAAAAGTAGACTAGTGGGCGGAATCTGGGGCGCTGGGCTTTTGGGCCCAGCGGTCCAGTAGTTACGTGACCCATAGGGGGTCCGTTGGGTGCCTGAGGCCTGGGCGGCCAAGGGCCCTAGTGCCCAGCGCCGTGATATTAATATAAGCCTATTAGGCCCCATAATATCGTTATAGTACTTAAGTGCTATCTAGAGGTATTCGTCGTTAATAAAATTAGGATTTTCCTTTTTAATAATTCTAAATGCCCTTTTTAGCTACTAATATACCCTTTTTACTTTTTTAATACTATAATACGCTTCTATAAGTATAACTTTTAATTATATACTATAGGCTATTATATTTTCCTTAAATTTTATTAACTTAAAACTCGTACTAGCGTCGGTTCTAATACTATTTAGCGGTCCTTAATATATATTAATTTAGTATTTTCGTAGGGCTACTTATACTATTTTTATTTATAAATCCTATAAGAATTGCCCTACTTAAAATAATATAGCCTTATTAATTATATATAGGACCGGTTAACTATTTAAATAGAAGATATTAATAACAATTTCCTAATTAAAGTTAAGCTTATTACGTAATTTAAATTTAAATTTATATAGGCTCTACGTATTTATTTAATATTAGTAATATACTTTTATTAACTACTCTAGCGCTCCTATTTTAATATTATTATTACTTAATTATTTTAAAAAGCTATATAGCCTCGTAACTAATAAGTACTTAAATTTTTAATATAATTATCTAAGCTTATTTTTTATTAAGTAATTAATTAACTTCGTATCGTTAGTAAGCCTTATAAATATATACCCCTATTGTTATTTAGCTATCTCAAAATATTTATTACTAGAGATTCTATTCTTTATATTATTAAATATAATACTTAGTTAATTTATATTTTTTAAATATAAGAGAAATAGGGTATTAATAAGTAAAATATAAAAAGTTATCGTTCCGAAGTACGTTTTTATTTTTATTATACTTAGGGCGACGATTTCTTTACCTAAGCTAAAGCTAATTTTTATAATACTTATTATTAACGTATTAAGTATTATTAATATAATTTTTTATAATACTTAGAATTACCCTTTTTCTCTTATTAATTATTATAATACCTTAGTATTTAAGATAATCCTTTAAAAATTATTTAGGCCGTACTTTTTACTTACGTAAAATGCTTATACGAGCTTAGTATTTAAGTAATCTAAGTAATATAAAAAGGGCCCCTCTAACTACCCTTAGAATTACTTAGTACTATATTTTTTTTTTAAATATTAAGAGAGGTAATATTTTCTTTTTAAGTATTAAGAGAATATAATTCTATACTATTAAATTCGTCCTTTTATTTACTTTTATATTTATTATTTAAGGAACTTTCTCTTACTATTTATAAATAAAAGCCTACTTATTTAGAGCTTTTACTACTTTTTATTTATTTAGCTTCGTATATTTTCTAAATATTAATAGGGTAAAAAAAGAGTAGTTAATATTATTAATTTTATTATAATTTAATTCGTTAGTATAAGGGGTAAGATCTTTTTTATTTTCTAAATTTTTTATAGGGGGCAGATACTCTAAGCTACTACTATAACTATTATTACTAAGTTTTATACCCCCAGATCTACCCTTATATATAACAAGGAATTAGCTAAACTAACGGGGGCTAGTTTTATTATTTACTACTCTTAACTTTTTATACTATTTATACGATTTAATACGCTCTTCCTTAGAGTAATTACTTAACTAATATCTATCCTTTTTATAAATAAAGTATTACTTTTTTTATTACCCTATTTATAAGTTAAATCTCTATTTATTTAATAGATCTAGGCCTTTTTATTAGCGATTACTATACTTAATCTCTTTTTCTTTTTTATTATATATCTAGTTAACTTAATATTACTAATAAGGGCCGTCGTATACTTATAAATATATTTAGTATAGTATTTTTATTTTAATATTAAAGCTAAATCTTAGCCTCGAGTAGAGCGTCTTATAGTCTTTAAATACTTAGTATAGGGTTATTTTTACTTTTAGTACGTACTAAATTATAATATAAAAATATCCGACTTTTTACTCGTTAGTCCCCTTATTTAGCTAGGTTTTTATTAGCTTATTAATTTAATCAATAAGCTCTTTAAGAATTTTTACTTATAATTTACCCTCTATTATCCTAGTTATAAATATAAAAAAAATTACTTATAGCTTAGATAGGAGCTCTAAATTCTTATTATAAGTCTCGAAGTAGCTTCGGATTATATTAATAATACTAAAAAAGTCGTTCTAATTAAAATTCTATACTACTTTATAATAATAATTAAAGGCTTTATTTATAAGTATAATATTAATTACTAAATAGTACTAATATTCCCTAATCCCGACTTTTTTATAATAATTATAAAATATTATTAAGGTTTTTTATAAAACCTCGTACTTCCCCTTAGAGTATAATTTCTTTTTTAAAAAGATCTTTTTAAAATCCGTAAATTACTTTATATTTATTACTATACTTTTAGTATTTATATATAATCCCTGCGTTATTACGTATTATTAATAACCTCGGGTCGTTTATTGCCTTTTTTATTAGCTAATTAGCGCCGAATTTCGTATTAATAATAATAACGAGTTATAAATTAAAATAAATAGAATTATTAATTATTATATATTTAGTACTATATTTTACCTCTATATATCCTTTTATAATAATAAATTATTATTAGTAATTATAAAAAGGAAATTTAAGTTATTTACTCTTTTTTTAAACTTATTAAAGTAATTATACGCTCTATTAACTTATACTTAGTTTTATAATACGAATTCCTTTTTTATAATCGTTATTACTAAGATTTTATATAGTTCTTATAATTATAATTACGCTAATAATACCCCTTATTTATAAAAGAATTTATTAACTACTTTTATAATTCTTAAGCTTATACTTACGAACTATTTATCTAGTTAATAACTAAAGTTATTTATAATTTTATAAAATAGGGGTTACTCCTATAGCCCCTTTTTTTTTATAAACTTTAGTTAAATAGATTAATATTACGTTAATTTACTTATTATTAAGCTAATTTATAATTTTATATATCTACGTCCCTTAATAGTTTAAGTTAATATTTACTTATTTATAAGGGATTAGGATTTTATTTAGGATCGGGTTTTTTTCTCTTCTCTCTTACCCTAACTTACTAAGGGTCGTACTCTAGCTTATACTTATATTAGTAATCGCTAGTATATTTAATTTTAATAAGGATATATTTAATCCGTGCGCTAGTTATAATAAATCCGTACTTTTATTATTTAACGAATTTATTAAGGTCTAGGTAATTCCCGCTTTTTCTTACTACCTTATTACTACTCTCGTTTTTATTATCTTTAGTAATTACTATTACTTTTTTAAATTACTAATTATTATACTTACTAAAATCCTCTTTTTTATTTAGTATAAAAAAGTAAGTTTTAATAGTTCTTTTTTTAATAATAGTAATAAACGTTTATATTATTATAAAAAGATATAATAATTAGTCTTAGGATCTTTATTAGTTATTAATTTTTATTATTTTGTACTTTATTAACTTATTAAGCCTCGTACTCTCTATAACTTCTAAATTACTTCCTTCCTCGACTTACCTCTTTTAGGGTATTATTTTAAAAAAATAGTTAAAAATAGGTACTAATTAGTTCGTAAAAAAGTTAAATAAGCTATTAAGAACTAGATAAGTAGTTAAGTATAGTTAGCGAAGTTAAGCCCTCTTTTTTATAAAATTAAGGACTTAAAAAACTTATTAAAAATACTTACTACTTCGTTACTCATACTAAGTAAAGTTAATTACCTTAAAAACTTTTTTTCTAACTATTTCTTAGTACCCTATTTTATATTTCTTAAATAGTCTTTTTTATAGCTTAATTATTATTAAGTAATTATTGCTTATTAATAATTCTTTTTATTATTTAGTTAATTTTTCGAAATTTATAATTTTATACTAAGAGCTAGTATAAAAAAGAAGCTCCTTAGTAGCCCTTTAGAGGATTCTTTTCTTTTTCCCTTAAATCCTCGTTTTTTTAGCCTTTTTTTAAGTTAATTATAACTTTAATAAGAGGTTATAAAACTACTTTAGGGTAGCTACTTTCTTCTTAAGTTAATTTCTAAAATTTATAATACTTTTAATATAATATTATTAGGGCTTTTAAATCCCCTCTTTTTTTATAAAACTATCTTTTATACTATATTCTAAAGTAATACCTAGGGAGTAGTTAAGGGAGCTACGAGGAGGTTATTTAAATTATAAGCTTAAAATCGTATTTATAAAATCCTCGTAATAATAGACTTTTTTATATATTATAAATCTCTTAGCTTTATAATTTTTATATAAGTTCTTATTATACTAACTAAGAATATTTATATTTAAAGATCTTTTTTTTAAATTATATAATACTTTTTTATACTATATTACTAAGCTTAGGTATTATATTAATTAATTATATAAGTAGTCGCTACGTAAGTATTTTGTTTACTAATCTAGCTAGTTAATTTCTAATTATGGGCTAGTTATAGGAAAGTTATTTAGTAAAAAAGCTACTTAAAATAATAATAAAAAACTAATTACTTAAGTAGTTTTATTAATTAACGTAGTTTAACGTAATAAACGTTAACTTTTTATAAGTAATAAAGGGCTACGATTACTTAATTCCGTACGGTATTTAAAAATCGCCTCTTTTTTCGTTTACTTTTATAAAATTAATTAGTACGAATCTCCTATCCTATATAGTATTAAAAAATCGTTTTTTTTATATAATAAGATATTTTATTAATTTATAATAATAGAATTTAATTACTAATTAGTATTAATATTCTTATTATAGGGTAGTTAGTTTAAACCGTAGGTTAATAAAGAGATTAATTAAACTATATGAATTTCTACGTAGGTATAAAAAGGAGGTTCTAACTATAGGTTAGGCTAGTTACGATAATTGTAAATAGGGCCCCTAATTGGTCCCTGCGCAGTTGGCCGTATGCTGCGGTCGAATTGGACTTCTAATCCGACACCATGTGTTTCTGGAGGTCTGCTTCGACGTCGACGTCAAAATCAAGCAGCCATTTGAATATCGCCGTCTGGTGCACGCGAATACCTGGCGCGTGCTCGTCATTCTCTTCATTCGGTCCTTGAGCGTAGAAGCGCCGGAAGGCGTCCACACCTGCGAAGAATTCTTTTGATGTCGATACTAGCACGGAAGAATTATTGCCTTCCTTTCCGGTGACAACAGACTTGGCGTCTTCTGTCCCTGCTTTCTCTTCTTTATCTCTTGGTCCAACTCTTTCGCCCCGCCATGATCGATCCATCGCTAGGGTTCTCACAAGCGCATCATCAAGAGCCTCGTAGATATATCGCTCTTTAAGATCGTCTTGAGTCGCAATAGTCGCAAAGGTAAGGATGAAGTTTCGAGAATCTTCGTCATTGAACGCTGGAATTTCGAGATCTGGGGCGCTCTCGAAAATGTTGAACATGTGACCAGTCTGATTATGGGTGTAATATTTCCATGATGGCCCCACGAAATTGACTCTATCTAGAATCATGCCTCGTAGAGTCAGTCTTGGAGCTTCTCCCGGGGCCGATATCGATATCATGGGAGACGTGTTGGGCATGCAGTGATACAGCTGAGTCGATAAAGTCGAACGTGACTGAACTGTCCAATCAGGCACCCAGGAAGGAAGGTTTGGGACACCTTGATTGATGCCGGCGTGGTGTAGCAGGTCGATGCCGCGACCAGCTTCGATCATAAGTCTCGCCACCTCAGTGAAGACTCTGTCTGGCGTATTGTTTGACGAGTAGTCGGGAACAATGGACTCAGCGACAGGGTCGTCAGTGAGTCCAAGAAGTCCATACACTTTGTCTCTCGCATCCGTCGCCAGGTTATTCCTCGTCAGACAAAGTAACTCAAGGCGATTGAGAGGAGAGCCACTTTCCACAGGCTCATCCTCCACATTTTCAGTATCGTCAACTGTTTGAGATGTCTCGAATCCTTGTCTGCGGTCTCGTAGCAACTTGAAGGAGCTTACGGGACTCAAATGCATAATCATACTGAAAACTTCAGCATACATGCCGATCCGAAGTGGCCTTGGAAGGCCATGAATTCTCGCAAGGTCCCAGAAATCCGTGATTGCTTCCAAGCTGATCGCTGCTGTACCGTAGAGCACGACAACCTTTGGTGCCAGAATGACCTCCTGCAGGATCCATGTGCGGAAGTACCAATCAGTCACCCAGAAACGAATCAACTTGTTCCACGTCTCCCGGCCCTCTTCCGTTTCCGTATCTGGGAGACCGACCTTGTCCCATTCTATGTCCAACATGATGCTGTCTCGGCGTTGGTCTTCCCATATGCGAGTCATGAATGTCATGATACTAATGGCACCTTGGACACTTTCGGTGCTGTAGGCATCATCCACAGGCTCCAGGGTGAAGTCCGATAGCCCATATGGTTTCTCAGACTCTGCTGTGGCTTCATCTTCGACTGAGTCATCCATGCCGAAGCTCATCATGTCCTGAACTCCCAGACCTCCCATACGGTCTTCCAACGTGGTTTCCTCCCTGTTGTTAACGTCTTCTGCCTTGCGGCGCTCATATTGGTAGTGACCAGGGTGAGCAAGAACCAGCTTTGCACCTTTATAGATATTTCCCATGAGCAGAACCTGTTGACTTCGTTCTACAATGTTGTCCTGATTGATGCAAATACCATCGGCCCAGAACCAGGTGGTGGGGTGCCTGTTGAGGCAAGTTCGTAGCGCATGGTAGAGATTCTGCGTTACAGAGATCATCTTCCCGTTGCAGTTCACCGCGAGAAATCGCTCGGGGGTTCCCCAAACATACGAGAGACAAAAATAAGGGGGAGCATCATCCAGGTAAAAGGTTTCGACCCGCAGTTCGCGTATAATGCCATCCTCGTCAGCGGCGCCCAGTCTCAGAAGGCGAATTCGTCGAAGCTCAGGGTCTAACGGCTCATATTCAAAAGGTATCTCTGTGTCCTCGAACATGACATCCGGTTTATTTGACTCTGCGCTGGGGTCGTGCATTTGCTCATCTCCTGGCGCCTGGGTATTGTCCAGTTTTCCGGCGTATGCGTACGTGACGTTCGGATCGTCGCTCACTGCGAACGGCGATGAACTCAGTGATGCCGTAGCGGGATCGATTCCGTTTTTGCGGGCTAGGTATAGTCGCAGTGCTTCCGATGACCCAGCCGCTAGCTGGTCAATAGCAATTTGCAGCTCGTAGGCGTCAGGGTCGTTGTACACATCGTGCGTTGGAGTTTGAGGACGAGACATAGTGGGACGTCGTTTGGTGTCTGTGAACTGAAGTTGGACCGATTAAACACTCTTGTTGACACGCGTCTCAAGTTTTGTCATGAAGAAACATCGAATTTTATGGTTTATTATTGTTGGTATACACGTAGGCAGGTCAGACCTTTCGGTCGCGACGAGGTTAATAAGTTAGTATAGGTCTATTGCGTATCTATATATATATAAGGAAGTTTATGGGCAGAGCCCGCGATCCCTCTGTAGGTATAAGTAGGTAGAAGGGTCCGTCTGCACGGGCCTAGACTACCTATTTACTACCCCTACCTAACTACTTAATAAGGCCCTTTTTTACTTTATAATTTAATATTAATAATCTTTTATTTTTATAATAAAAAAAGGTAAAATAGGGGCTAGGTCCCCTACTAACGAGAACTAGTAATAAAATCTATTATTAATTCCTTATTTAAAAGTACTTAAAGCTATATATTAAAATTTTAGTATAGCTTTTATTATAATTATTTATATAAAATTTTTTATTATCCCTTTTTTTTAATTACTTCCTAATCCTCTAATATATATAATTTATATATTTAAACTTTTTAAAAATTATTAAATTTAGTATAGTTAAAAAAGAGCTTTTTATTAGTTTAATTATGCCCTAAATACGTGCGTTTTTTTTTAAGCTAAAGCCCGAGAGGTATATACGTTTACTAAATAACTTATTACTTATAGTATACTACTATTTTAATTATATATTACTTACCCTTTTATTTTAACCGTAATAATTCCTTTATTAATAAATTACTTAAGGGACTTATTCGGTGTGCTCTTTATAAACCCGTTAGCTAAGTTATTATTATTATTAATTTAATGGATTTTGTTTTTATTAGTTTAGTTTTAGAGCTTTTATTTAGTTAGAAAGAGGTGGATTTGCTAGTAGTATAAAATAGATCCTTATTATTACTACTATTAAGATTTTTTTTTTTTTTTAGTATTTTAGAATACTTTGCTATTTACGAGGAATACTTTATTATTAATATATTTATAATTCTAAAGGTCTTGTTATTACCGAGCGCTAGTACGTTAGTAATCGTTAAATTAATTTTTTAATAGTTAATCTCTTTTTATTTATTATTAATATAAAATAGCGCTTAGTTATAATACATTTAAAATAGATTTTTTTATAAATAGCTTAATTAAAGGGAAGTTAGTAATTATAATAAGGCTAATAAAAATAATATTAATAGTAGAGGCGAGGTTAATAATAATAATAAAGTAGTTAATCTTTTTATAATAGTGGCCTTAGTAAAAGAGATTATATATAATAGAGCGCGCTCTTAACGGCCTATAACTAGTTAATTAGTTATTAGTTAGTAATAATAAAAGAGAGTTAAGGTAGTATAGACTAGGCTACTTATTATTAATTAAATAGATAAAACTAAGTTAATAAGTTAGAATAGTTAGTAAGATAAGTCGAGGCTATCTTTTTTATAATTATATCCTTACTAACTTATATATTATAAAAGGGAACTCGAGGCAGGTTAGAACGCTACTATATTAGCCTAATTAATTAAAAACTTAACGTAAAGAGAGAAAAAATAGAATAGTAGGTAAAAGCTAGCGAGCTAGCCCTTTAGGCCTAGCAGTCTAGCTCGTTACGTAATTACTAAGAGCTTAACCTCGTAGCCTAAGGCTAAGCTATAGGGCCCCTAGGGCCCTAATACTTATTATTATAATATTACCCCCCCCTCTATACTAAAGGGCGCTATTTATAATATTAAAAAATAATCCTCTAAATTACCTCTTAATTTAATAAATCTATAGCTATAATTACTACTATCGTATTATCGTCGTCCCGTAATAATAATAAATTACTAATTATAGTAGTTTTTATTTATAAATCTAGGTTTTATAGCGGGCCCTTAGTAATTAAGTATTAATAATAAAACGCTTAGAGTACTACTAGCGCGTATTAGAAGCTCTTTATATTATACTAAGTTAGATCCGTATTATACCCTTTCTAATTTACTTAGTACTATAGCTTTTCCCTATATAAGCGTAACTTAATAACTTTAAAAACCTCGTACTCTAGCTTATTATTGTCGTTAGTTATTAGTAATAATAGGTCTTAGTTCTACTTAGGTAATAGGTTATTAATAGCTTTCTTTAGCTTATTTAAGTAAAAGACCGGGTATACCTAGTTACTTACTAGTAATTTTATAATTTATATACCCCCTTAACTAGCGCTAATAATAAGCTATAGTCCGGCCTACGGCTACTATAGCTTATTTATATTAACGGACTTCTAATACGAGGTATTAATAAAGACCTAATCTCCTAGCTTTAAATCGTCTAGGTACTAGCGGTAGTTAATATACTTCTTATATTGTACTTAGGTAGCTTTTATATTACCCTTAGTAGTCTCCTAGGCCTTATATATCCCTCGGGCTATATATTATATATTAGTACGGTTTAGCTTCTCTTTTATAAAACTAAATTAATAAGTTCGCTTAGACTAATTAAAAAAAAGCCGTGGCTAACGGCCGAATTCTATTTTATATAATAATAGCTCCGTAGTCTTATTAGGCTAGGTAGTATAAGTAAAGTCGACTATAAGTAGTATATCGCTCTAGTTATCTTAGTACTAGTTAATTAGTAATTTTAATTATTATAAGATATATTAGTTTAGTACCTCTATTTAGCTATTTATTTATAAGTAATCCGCTATTAATAATTATAGCTTAACCCCGTAAATTTTATAAAGCTCCCCTTAGAAATTAAAAATAAATTAGGGGCCTCGGTCCGATATAATAATCTTTAATAAGCCGAAAATAAGTAATACCCGCTCGTAAAATATTTAGCTTATATTTTTTATTATAATAGTTTTATAATAAAAAATAAATATTACCCTCTTACCTAGGTAGTCTATTATTACCTAGATATTATTAAATCCTTTTTAATTAGTAAGGATAGTTATAAAATTTATAAAAATATATTACTATAAGTAGTCGGGTATTAAAAGCGGTCTTAGCTCCTCTAGGGGCTTATTACGTAGTTTTTATAATTAATAATAAGTATAATAGTTCTATACGTATTAATAAGTATTTATTATTAAGCCCGGCTAGTAATATTACTATTTAATTATTTTTATAACCTTATTACGCCCTAAGTAGGCGAGGAGCTTTTATTTATAGACTTTATAAATAATTATAATATAGAAGTTCTCTTTTTTAAGTATTATAAGCTTTTTATTTATTACTAATAATTCGTTATTTTAAATAAACTAGCGCTCGTGCCCTTTAATAACTAATACTTATATTAATATAAAGGACGCTATAGTAAGGTCTTTATTAAGCTTTAGAATCTTCTTTATTAATAAGTACCCCTAGAGTTCGTCCTTTAGTATAAATAAGCTAATTACGAACTATAGTTAACTAATAGTAGTACTTAATAGCGCTTATAGCTTTATTATAATATTAGAGGATAGTAATTCTAATAATAAGAGGACTTATATCCTATTAGCCTTTTTTAGTACTTACTAAGTACGAATATCCTCTATTTTTTATAATAGGGCGTTAGTTAGTATATTCTTCTTCCCTAAGTAATAATAAATTTAAAAATTAAAGTTTACTAGTATACTAGCTTAGTAAGCTTATTATAAGTTAAATAAGCGCTTAGTTATAAAAAATAGTAGTAGTTAATAATTTATAATAATATCGAACTTATATTTATAGCTTATGAGTTCTACGTACTATTCCTCGAAATAAAGTATTATTATTAGTATTTTTTTATTATAAATAGTATAATTAAGCTCTATACTGCTTATAGTCTTTAAGTAAAAGGCTACTAGGTACTATAGCCCGTTATCCTCTTATTTTTATAATAATACTCTAGCGCATACTAAGTTAGAGGCGTTAGTTTTTAATTATATTAGTAGCTCTAGCTTAAAATAATAGAGGATAAGTACCGACGTTAATACTAGCTTTATAGCCTTAAAGGCCGTTTTATAATTAGTACTAAAGTTAAAAAGAACTCCCTTATTTATTAATTTCGTAAGGGGCCTAGCTAAGTAGCCGTAATTCTTTATAAACCTCTTATAAAAGTTATAGAACCTAAGGAAAGACTAAATACTTTTAAGTAATATAAGTAATTTCTAATTTCTAATTATAAAGACCTTTTCTTTATTAAGCTATATACCCTTTATAAAAATTACAAAGCCTAGGTACTTTATAAAAATAATACTAAACTCGTACTTTTTAATATTTACTTATAAGCCCGCTTTTTATAAGTAGTTTAATACTTTAGTAATATACTCTTAGTACTAAAGGGGGTCGTTAGAGAAAATTAGGATATTATTTATATATACTATATAAAAGTTATCTAAGTACTCTATTAGTATTTTATTTATATATTATTAATATATAGCCGGCTTATTATAGAGCCTAAAGGGTACTACTTTATACTTATATACCCTATAATAGGTTTTAAACGTTATTAAGTCCTTAGAGGCCGGGTCGAGGTAAATATAATAAAAGGCCTGCCTAATATCTAGTTTAGTAAATACTTTTATTTTACTTAGCTATACGAGGGTCTTATTAATAAGTAGTAATAAGTAGCGGTCTTTTTTTATAACTTTATTAAGCTTATAAAAGTCGATATAAAAACGTAAACTATTATTATACTTTTTTATAAATAGTGTTAGTAATATAAAAGGGGTATTACTTAGCTTAATAAATCCCTTTTATAAATACTTTAATAAATAGGCTCTTATAGCCTCTAGCTCTAGTACTAACTATTTATATAAAGAGTAATAAGTTAGCTTTTTTTTATTACTATTTAAGAGCTCGATTTTATAATTATATAGCTTATAAAGTACTAATATATCGCTAGCCGCCTTATTAAAAACGTTAGTCTAGGGCCGTAAGTATTCTAATAGGTTCGTTATTATAAAGTTATAAATAACCTAGTCGTTATTATATAGAGGGTCTGCCTCTTCTTTTTTATTTTTTATAATATAATCTAGTTTATAAAGTAATATAGAGCTTATTTTAACGTTATTTTACTATAAGTTCTTTTTAAATACGGGAGCGCTAATAAAGGTAATATTTATTTATACTATTACTAAGTATAGCTACTACTACGCCCTCTCTGCGGGGGTAATAATAGTACTATTAAGGGCGCGTTCTATCTTCCTTATATTCTTAGCCTTATTTAACTACTATATTTAACGGGCTATTGTCTTTAGCAGGCGTAGTAATATCCTAGTTAGTATACCCTTCGCCCACTACTACTAGAGCTTTTAATTATAATAGGTTATATTTATCTCAAATAAGTCCTATTACTAGTCGGTATCGATTTAGTATTATACGTTAATAACTTCTAAGATATATAAGTCCTCGATATTTTTAATAATAATAAAGGGCGTTTTTTATAATAATAAGTCCTTAGGCTATATTAGCTATTAGTAGTAAATATTAGGGTTTATCCCGTAGTATTTGAACTACTTCTACCCTAAGATTAAGTTATAGCAGCTTATATTAAGCTAAAAAAGGGGTACTTTTAAAAGGACTTATTAATTAATATATAAGTTAGTAGTTTATACTACGCTAGTATTATTTAATTACTCTTTATTAAACTTAGTAATAGGAATTAGGTATAATAATTTATAAAATAAGGCCGCGTAGAACTATTATAATAGAGGGGTTATATAATTATTTATAAATTTATACTTATTAGCTCCCGTATTAAATAAAGCTCTTAAGCAAATTCTATATTTATTAAATACTAATATAAGCTCTATTTTAAAGGGCTAACCCCCTATAAGATCCTATAAGTTTACTAAATTAATTACTAATCTTCCGTTCTTTTTATATATATCCCCTAGCTAGGAGTTTATTTTTACTAGGGGGTCTAGTTTTCTAAACTTAACTCTATTTTAATAAAGCCCGTAGTAGTATTAATAGCGGCTATAGTAGTCTTTAGCTTCTTAAGGTAATCCCTAGAGATATATTTAGTATTATTATAAACGAAATAAGTATTACTATCCTTAAGCTTTTAATATAGGGCTTTAGGAATTATTTTATAAGTAGAGGTGCGGCCTTGGTCCTATTTAATACCTTTAGTATTTCTATTATTTCCGCTACTTTTATTACTTCTACTTAAAGTTTAGTAAATCTAGCTAAAAGCCTTAACTATATAGTCCTTTATAAAAAGGGGCTATATCGTATTAACTAACTAAGTAACGTACTTAGTATACTTTTAAAAAGTAGCTGTATTATTTAAGTACTTTAATATAGCCTAGTTATAAAAATATATAAATAGCTTATTATAAAAACAGCGCTTTTACTAAGACTCTAAAAGCTTATTAATATATACGAGCTTAGTAAATATAAAGCGCTTTTAATAAACGTTTTTAAATATAATCGTAAGTATATCTAGCTTATAATTAGCGTTATTTATAGTAATTAGGCTAGTATAAGCCGACTTAAGCTCATAAAATAGCTACTTAGCTATAATAATCTTATTAAAAATAAGTATTAAGTATATAAACTCCATAGTACTACTTCTAATTTTATTAATAATATACTCTAAGTAGTACTTATTAATATTATAATTAGTATTCTCTAAGTACTTTATAATATACTAGAGCTAGTAATTAAACTTAAGGCTAGTATTATTATTTATAAAAACGGGTACGTTAGGTATTTTTTAAGAGCTATAGGGGACGGGATAGGACGAGGCTAGAGTAGTTTCGTAGCTACCCTACGTTTTTAAGTATACTAACTACTACTTTAGGGTACTAAGAGTAGTAGTATTTTAAATAGAGCTAGCCTAAGAGCCGTTCTTTAATTACTCTAGTTTCTTAACTATAGCTATATTATTAATATAAGCTCGGGTAAGGGCTTTTTTTATAATATAGAGCTTTATAATAGTAGTATATATAAAGTTAAGGTTCTTATAAGTTATTATATATAAGCGCTTAGTATTATTACTTAGCTAGCTAATAATAAAAACTAGGACTTACTCTAGTTAATACTAAGTAATACGTATTTTTAGCTATTATTTAATTTATTTAAGCAGGGTTTTCCTATTATTTTTAAAATATAGCTCCTAGATAAGGTCGAGGTTAATACTTTACTTAATATTCTTTTTAAAGAGGATATTATTATAAATATAAATAGGTAAAATAAGCTAGTTAGCTACGTTATTAAAGTATACTAAGTAATTAACCTAAGTAATAAAGGGTAAAAAGCGCTCTATTAACTAATTAAATAGCGTAACCTCGGGGTTAATAACTAGGAGCTTAGTACCTTTATTAGGGCCTAGGACGCTTTATTAAGACTTATAAAAGTAGCGACTTTATTAAAAACCGTTAGTATAAAGGGAGACCTAGCTTCTTTAGCTATATCCTTTAACTATTATATTTAATAAAGGGGGTATATATTTAGGGAGTATTAATTACGCTACTTATATATAATTAATTTAGTTAGCTATTACTTAGCTCTCTTATACGCTTTTTTAATAAAGGTAGCTAATTAGTATAATAAATAGTTAATTAATTAAGATATTATCGTTCTATTTCTAAAGAATAGTTAATTAAATAACGTTAAGTAGTATTATAAAAGGGAACTTAAGGTAGGTTAGAACGCTACTATATTAGCCTAATTAACTAAAAACTTAATATAAAGAGGGAAAAAACAGAACAGTGGGTAAAAGCTAGCGAGCTGGCCCTTTGGGCCCAGCGGTCTAGCTCGTCACGTAACTACTAGGAGCTCAGCCTCGCAGCCTGAGGCTGAGCCACGGGGCCCCCAGGGCCCTAATGCCCACTGCCGTGACATATAGTAGAAATATATATATAATTTAATTACTAATTAGTATTAGTATATATGTAGGTAGGTTAGACCTTTTAGTTACGATAAGGTTAATAGGTTAGTATAGGTCTATTGTGCGTCTGTATGTATGTGGGGAAGTTCGTGGGTAGAGCCCGCGATCCCTCTGTGGGTGTAAGTAGGTGGAAGGGTCCGTCTGCACGGGCCCAGACTGCCTACCTACCACCCCTACCTAACTACCTAATAGGGCCCTTTTCTGCCTCGTAATCCAACAATTGTCGTTGCAACTTGATACTAGGCAACAGTCCAGCTCAGTTGTGGAGGCTGAGTTACCTGTAGCGAATGTGGTGTCGACAAATCATCCTCGAGCGTGCTTCGGCAGAGCTTGCCGGAGGGGTTGCCTGACATAAGCATAGGTGTAATCATTGGCCTGAGGCCCTTCGCACCAGCTCATACTTGAGAAAGATTAAAGTTATTGTAGGACAAGCCAAAGGCTGAGTGATTGAGCGATGAAATCATTTGATGTGGTGAGACACTTCGCATGTGCCATTGCCCGGCGTTGCATGAGTCACTTTACCTTGGGGAAGACATGAAATACAGGGTATCACTCGACTTACACCGAGTGGCAAGTCAATGATCAATTGGGAATGACGGCCTGTCGACAAAGAAGACGGGTCAATCTCTACAGTATTTAGTATTAATTAGAATAGGAAGAGATCTAATAATTGTGGACTCGTTGTTCTAATCAATCAATTGACGAGATTCCGCTTTCTGCCTTGAAAAAAAGCATGGGCTGAGGAATTTGCTGTTGATTTCAATGCGTCCGAGTGCCTCGAAAGAGAACTGATAACACTCAATCCCCTCACTAATTTGTCTATCAACAAGCCTTTGCCGCATGCTTGGCGAAATGGACCTCGGTGCTGGTCACCAAAATCCGCTTCTCCCGGATGCGCCTCTAGAGCCAGACAAGTTCACTGCCCGAAGATAGTGTGCATGTATGCGTACACGCAGAGCCTGCGACTGAATCATGACCAACGCAAATGAGAAGCAGAAGACCGCGCCCAGCAACCCACCGCGTTGACGACATCACGGGCCAAGACTACAGCTTTTATAGTGCTTGGCTCTTGGCGGGCCCGAACTTCCCCTCACCTTCACCGTCGACCTTCCCGATCCGACCTTCGGTTCGTGCGTTTGCCCCAACTGACGGCGGCCGATTGGGCGCCGAAGTCTCGGCGGCCCGGGATGGGCATGCAAACTATCGTGTGTTTTTTTGCTGCTCTGCAGTGGCACTCTGGTTGCGCCGCGTTTGACCGCAACACGAGCACATGGCAAAACAGGTCTATGGCGGAAATGAATGCTGCGCAAATAAAAAGGAGGTCGCGCCGGCCTGAGTTGGTGGATTTTGTTTCTTGTGGTTTAGCCTTTGCTGTCTCAAGATCCGACCCACTGCAGCTATGAAGTTCTCCAAGTCGACCGCGACTTTACTGTCGCTGGTCACCAGCACCGCGGCAACGAACACGACATGTCGGCCCAAGATTGACTCGGAAAAGCTCCAAGCTGATCTCATCACTGAGAAGTAAGAATCAGCCATCCCCTTCGACAGTCCTGCAGGGTCAATTGGCGCAATTGGCTGACAAATATTGCGAAACAGCTTGATGGCCAACCTGGAAGCTCTCAACGAAATCGCCTTCGCCAACGGTGGAAACCGCGCCTTCGGTCTCCCAGGTTATGCCGCATCGGTCGACTACGTGTGGGATCGCATCTCCGCAATCCCAGCCACGAGGGCATGGAAACAAGACTTTCCTGCCACCTTTGGTCAGGTCACCTCGATCGACTTCAACATTGATGGCGAGTCGATTTACGTCTTTGGCTTGACATACTCTCCCTCCACGAGCGCAGAAGGTATCACAGCAGAAATTGTTCTTGGTCCCGATGGCGCCGCCGCCTGCGATGCTGCCAACTACGAGGGTTTGAATGTCCAGGACAAGATCGTGCTCGTGCAGAGATTCAGATGCCCTACTGGCGGCACTCTTGCTGGAAGAGTCCGCCCTGCTGCTGCCGCTGGCGCCGCTGCTGTCATTGTCTATCACGACATTACCACCAATGCGACGGCTGGATCTCTTAGTGCCCCCGATCCCGAGGGCTTTGTGCCGGCCGGTTTCATCAATCTCGCGGACGGGTTGAAGATCAAGGAGCGCCTGGATGCTGGCGAAACTGTTGAGGCACACTTCCAGCAAACTCAAATCGTTGAGGAGCGTATCACCCAGAATGTCTTCGTTGAGACCGAAGAAGGTGACCCACACAATGTTATCATGGTGGGTATGAGGCTAAGTAATGTCTAATATTCGAAGCTAACACGTATCATAGCTCGGGGCTCACTTGGACAGTGTTCAAGCCGGACCAGGCATCAACGATGATGGTATGTCATCTACACACGGTGATAACAAGAAGAGCAATTTCTGACATCTTCACAGGCTCTGGTACCAGCTTGCTTCTCGAGCTCTTCCTTGCCATGACGCAGTACCGAACGAAGAACAAGGTCCGCTTCGCTTGGTGGGGTGCTGAGGAAAATGGCCTCCTCGGATCCAAGTTTTACTGCTCCAACCTGCCCGCGTCCGACGTCGATGACCTTCTTGTTTACCTGAACTTCGACATGGTGGCCAAGGGCTTCTTTGGTGTGGCCGATACTGACGGAAGCACCCACGGAAGCGCCGGCCCCGCCGGATCGGATGTTGTCGAGCACATCTACGAGGCGTACTACCAGAGCCAAGGTCTCGAGGTCACACCAGCCGTCTTGACCAACGGAAGTGATTACGCCTCTTTCTGGCAGATTCTAGGCAAGCCATTTGGCTTTTTGCACACAGGCACCGCTGTCGCTCAGGATCCATGCTATCACCAAGCGTGTGACACTATTGAGAATCCCGATCCCAACACCATTACTGTCAATGCGAGGGTAAGTTCTCCTATGTTTTTCCCTTCTCCTCTCTCCATAAATAGATGCAGAAATTTGGAATAAGGTCGAATTACTAAGATTACTACAGGCTGCTGCACATATGCTTACGGTTTTGTCCTTGAACGGAACATCACTTATCCCCAAGACCCCGGTCAACGCAACGATGCTCACTCATCTGCAATCGAGAAGCCTTGAGCCCGATATGATCCAGATCGAAGAGTTGGAAGCTCTGGGGGAGAGGCATCTTGGATGTGGACATGATGTTTGAGTCAACCATATTGACCTAGATACATGTACTTACCTACCTTACAATCAATAGAATCGAGGCTGCAATTTACGTATACATTTGCGACTCGGGTGCCAGCTAGCCAAACTTTCTTAATTGAAACCTTTGTTGGTACCGAATGGTCGTTGGGTGAATTTGTCGTAATTCAGAGATGACTTATCTGACTGAAATGTATGTTTACCATCTGAACGAATGGTCATGTCAGAACAATTTAGGGTGTGAAGCAGATGTATTGATTAATTCTCTAGTCTGGTATCAGTGAACTTTATGGCTACCTTATGAACGAATCTCCGTTCACAATCCAATATTTCGCGTAAGCCGCCTACCTGTTCTTCTTGACTCAGTGAGAAAAGCTTCCGCATCGACCAAGTGACATCAATGATGTAGTAAGTAGTCCAAAATTCCTCTACTTGTGCAACCTTAACCAATATGTAAGCCGGGCCATGATATTGAATGTGACGTCACCGTCAAATCTACGACCTTAATCGTCATGTCTCATTTCACCGGCTTGTCTGTGTCTTGCGTTGAATCGTCTTGAGTACCTCCTTACTCGTACCCTATGCCGAGTGATAAGTCCACAACTATCTCCACGCAGCTAACGCCACTCCGCGGTGGGACTTTTGATGCAGGCCTTATGCACTGCGCCGAGCGTAATCGTCCCAAATCTGAAATTTGACTCGGGTATCATACACAAAATGGTGATCATGCACCCGCGCGTGTTTGGCGGACCTCTGATCTAAATATTGTCCAAGACTCCAACTCGACTTTGTAAAGTGCTGAGTAAACCTAGCCTGTCCAATTATCTACGCAGCTCAAAGAATACGAGCTGCCCCTTATGATTGGCTCGGTCCTCTGTCGTCCAATGGAAACCTTCCTTGGCACTAAAGTTGACAGGGGGCTCAGAAACCGCAGCGCAGGGCCAAGAGACGGTCATACTTGATGCCGCCGGGGATTTCCGTCAGCCCTCGCCGGACTTTGCACCTGACATGTAGGCATCCCTTTTCTAGGGTCAAGCATCATTGTGCAAATCCGCTTTCGACCAATTTCCAGTCAGCTTGCATGACTAGAAGGTCGAGGCAGCCCGTCCGAGAAGACATCGCGTCGGCCGTTGAATGGAAGTTGACCTCTTTGTTCAGCGAACTTCTCATAAATACGAGGCTCTCGCCGTAATCTTCGATATTGGAACGACACATCGAAGATCAGAGACCAATAACCTAATTCAATCATGAACAACCTGTTGTTTACCCAAGCCATGCTACAGGGGAATCAAGCTTCAGCTTACATCGAAGGAGCTCGACAGAGCCGCATCCTCCCGCTGCTCCCGCACCCTAGCACTATCCATCCCACCAATCAAGACCTGGAAGTCTCAATCAACGGCACTGGCGACGCTTCCCAGCTTAGAAGGAAACGTGCTAGTCGTCCCAAGGTGCGATCAGGCTGCATCACCTGCAAGATCCGGCGTGTCAAGTGTGATGAACGCAAGCCCACGTGTTTCCGATGCGAGAAAGCCGATGTGGAATGCGACGGATACACCAAAGAAGACGCCGATTCCAAGAGGAGCGCCGAGCAACGAAGGTTGGCCGTCGCAGCCCAGGAAGCACAAGCGAGCCGGCAGCTTCTTCCGCGGCCGAACGAGTCGGGTCCGGTCGCCTCCGGTCAAGAAATAGCGGTGCGGGTACCCTTACCACCGCCGCTTTGCTCCTCGACTTTGCGGGTCAACCAGGAGGATGTTCACTACTACGATCTCTTCCGACACCGGCTTGTGCGTGACCTTTGGGGGTCTGGCCATTCTGATGCTTGGTCTAGAATCGTCTTACAGGAGAGCTCCCAAGACCCATGCGTTCAAGAGTCTCTCTTGGCTATCGGTGCTATATCTCAAGCCCAGATGGTTGAGGAGATGTCAAAGGACCAGCTGGATGCCATGCCATCGGCACTTCGCCCTTGGGGTACCAAGATGGCGCCATCTGGTGGGCTTCTCAACCACCATCATAGGTCGGCTTTACTTCATCATGTCAGAGCGGTTTCGATATACAGACAGCGAATTCAGGACCCATCCTCGACATCACCACGATCAGTCATAATCATGACTCTATTGCTCGTTGGGTTCGAGTTCATCCAAGGCAACATGAATAATGTCGACACTCTGACTAGCACCGGGATGCGTCTTCTTGAGAACAAAATCTCGCTTACGCAGCGTCCGCCACGTCGTGCAAATGAAAATGGAGCCACCTCGACGAAACCTTCACAGTCCGTGGCTACCCAACTGCGGGACGATGAGATGGAGGATATTGAGCACCTCTTGCCATGCCTCTCCCTCATGAGCGGCTTCACCCACTTCTTCAACTCCCACCGCACTGCGATGCCAATGATGAACGGCACTCCGATCCTCGAGCTGCCTGAACCAGGTGTTACAGTAGTTGCCAAGCTCGAAGTCTTCTGGGGTCAATTCTTTACTCGCGCAGTCGTACACATCATGCGCTGTCTGCACGACCAGCTTCGATACAAGCAGCGCAATATTACACAGGCTGCGTTGGAGCAAGCTACGTTCCTGTCATACATACGAATGTGGGATTCCGTCCTAGAAGTATACCTCAAAGACCCTTCTCTTGAGGACAACGCAAGACGAGCTCTACGAAAGATACAAATCCATCGGCTTTTAATCCACATCGTCATCAGTTGCGGTCTTGACCGGACTGATATGTGCTACGACGCATTTGAGGCCGACTTCAGGGACCTCTTGAACAGGATTGTGACGTACATGCGTGACCCAGGACCGATCTCAAAGGTCGGCTTCACCTTCTCAGAAGGCCTCACAACTCCGCTCGCCACCATCGTCGCCAAGTGTCGCAATCACGAGCTGAGAATGCAAGCTGTCCACCTTCTCAACACCATGGCATGGAGAGAAAGCGCCTGGGATGGGAAAGCGCTCGTCATTGGCAAGTCTGGCGTGGTGATGTTGGAGGAAAGAGGGATGGATGCCAATGGGTTCATACCGTCTGGGTCGAGATGGGTTTGGATGTCAGGTAAGTGGGATCTCGAGAAGCGCGAGCTTGTCGCCACGTACTTGAGACTGATGCCGAATGAGGACGGCTCTCCGGTTTATGCTCACTTGGAGCTTGACATGGATAACTTGCTGGATACGTGTAGCATGGTGGGATGCCACGGACGTCATGATCCTTTCGAGTGCTATCAAGAGTGACAGAGTAGCTTCCGCTTCTAGATTATTCTCATACATCCTCCCAGAAGTAAGGTAGACGCATTCTGATATGCACACCAGATATCGAAAGGAATAATGTTTATCCTAGAACCAGACGGGCTAGGCCTTATCATCCATTTACATGTGTTTCATCGGCTGAGAAGGCACACCACCTTGTTCTATCCAGATGGATTCGAGTCTCCTTCTAATCCGGCCATGGGCTGACGGTAACCGCTCAAAACATACGGAGTACACGTATTGCTATGGCCTTCCTGTATAGGAATGGTGTCCTAAGCGACCGTTGAGCACGCCATGACCAGCTGCCACTTTGTCTTGGCAACTTGGCGAATGCTTAAACGTGCAGAAGGGAGGGAGCCAAGCAGAGAGGCTCTCAAATAAGAGCGACTGCATCTCGTCCATACAGTCTGTCAAATCGCTGTAGGAAGAGAACTATGTGCACGCGCAATGAGTTACACGAATGTTGTCATCGATGAACTGAATCATTGACTAGGTGCTTAGACAAGTTTCCAGAGCTATTGAGAGCTATTTTATACCACCACCCCATGCGAAGGGAACAATTGTAGTCGTTGTAAATGTTGCCCAACGAGAAAAACTCGTCCTATAGACAGCAGGCGGAGTGGCCGGTTCCGCCATAGCGCGCCTTCGAGCCAAAGAAGTAAGTAAGCAGGCATGTTCATCTCAGGAAGGTGTTGAAACACCCAGAAAACCTCGGTTCCGCCCCTTTTGTAGTCTCGGCCCATCTCACTACTTCCAATTGGTTATGGCGAGTTAGGACTTTTGTCATCTCGCAGGAACAGCAACCCGAGAGATAAGTAATTTGCTTCGTTGTTCAAACCCAGAAACTTCGCACCCTTTCCGCTATGGACGTGGTACCAGTATGCCAAGCCTTCTCCACGCCGATGGTCGGCATTGAAATGCAATTACGGATACAGAACTGCGTGATGGGATGATTACTCGTGCCACAGGATGTTCAGTGCACTGTGGCTCCCCCAAGTCTCCATTGTAACCTCAGAGCCCGAACTACCGCAGGGTTCAGTCTAGACCCGGTACATAGCATCGGAATAGGAAGGTCGTCGTAGAACGCGTCAAGTAGATTGCCAACGGCGGTGCTTTTTCTGCGCGCCCAGCCGCCAAAAAGTGCCGGGTGCCGTACAACGGGAAATCGCCCAACACTTTGTAGCCTTCGAAATGATGATCAATACGGGTGAAAAGAGGAAAGGCTCCGAGCTTTGGGTGTCAAGTCTTTCAACAGCTTGGAAAGCTCGCGATCCCCGAATAGGAATGTAAATAATAAGGTCCCAAATGGTCTGTTTGATCCGCTTCCTTTACCCCGCAGAGAGTGCCATCCTACGGGCCATCGATCGACCACATAAGCTTCCCGCCTCCAGCCCTGTCTCGACCCCTGGTGCGATTTCTCTATCAAGGCACATATCCGTCGACTTTTCCGGGAGGAATACGAACAGACACAAGTCGGGATTGGTCGGCTAACTGGATGAGCCGCTTTTGCCCCTGCCATACGCGGGTGTTCACGATTTCGCATACCATGCAGTTCATTTTCAGCAGGACGGCCAAGTACTGACCTCATACTTATCGTCGAAACGCTTGCAAAAAATACAAATAAGCGCCGGGGAGCCTTCCACCACATTCACTAAGAGTTTACCTCCTTCCCAAGCTAGTAAGAGGCTCGTCTACCATTGCCATGAGTATATTGAGTCTCAAAGACTGACCGGTTCTAGATGCCTATCTTACTTTAGTCTCGAGTAACGACAAGGGGCCACTTAGCCGCCGGCGTTCGCCGCCTCCCCGAGTCTCCCGGTCAAATAAAGACTGTATGTAGGCATCATGCTGCTTCGATTAGATACCGAGACTAGCAAAAGCTAGTTGCCGTTATGGTTGTTTGATTCAAGCTTGAACTCACGTCCCTAGCGCGGTCTCTGGCGACAGGAGTTGTGGAGTGAGCTCCGGATGCGGCGACATGCCAAGAGCTTTAATGGAACGTCCTTCCCCAGATTGCTTCGCATTCAGACAAGACTTCGACCGTTTCTCTTTACCCACCGATCCAGCTCAAGCATGGGGACATGCGGCAAGGTCGATAGAGTTGCCATCTTGGCCATCTTGGCTTTCTTGGCATCCCACATCATCGTCCGGTCCTGCAAACTCGCCCTCGTTCCTTCTTTTGCCTTCCTATCCTCGCTAACCTCCGGTGACCTCGCTGCGTTAGACTCGCTTAGCCCCTCATATCGACGAAAGAGAATGTAGCCACCTTCTTTATCACATTCCCAATCTGTCGCTCTTCCCGGCTTGGCAGACACCGGAAAGCGCTTGTCAATGATGATCAAGGTCATTGGAGGCGGAACACGGAAGGAAAGCTTATCAGCAAGCCATGGTTGAATGAGGGATGATACTTGACTAGCAGTTGAATATGGCTTCATTCGAGTATATAAACTCCTCGTGAGGACCTTGATGGCCAACCTCCTGCTCCTCATCCCTCACCAGCATCGGCAAGATCAACCCAGCATTACCTTCCTCGCCTTCTTTGTCCAACCTTCACCATGAAGTTCCTCACCGGCCTCTCCTGCTTCGCTGCTGCTGCCAGCGCCGTTGTCGTCGATCTCAACAAGCGCGACAGCCCCCTCGATGTCAAGATCGAGTCCACTGGCAACACCGCCATCAAGGCAAGCATCACCAACACCGGTGCCTCTGACCTCAAGGTCCTGAAGGCTGGTTCCATTCTCGACAAGCTCGCTGTCGAGAAGGCTGAGGTCTTTGCTGGCTGTAAGTGCATTCTTATGAATATCGCAATGATCCAATCTTGGCCACTAACAAACCTCATCAATAGCCGACAAGGTCGAGTTCGACGGTATCCGCCTTCGTCTCGGCACCAACGGCCTTCCCGAGGATGCCTTCCAGGTCATCTCCGCCGGCGAGACCGTCTCTGTCGAGTGGAACTACGGTGAAGTCCACGACCTCAGCGTCGGTGGCAAGGTTGATGTCGCCGCCAAGGGCGCTCTCTCCATCGCCGAGGTCGGCAGCAACGACATCACCAGCACCGCCTCCTTCAGCTCAAACGTCCTGAGCGTCGAGGTTGACGGCGCTGCCGCCTCCAAGGTCCGCCGCGACTTCCGCGAGAACGTCAAGCGCACCGTCGTCCAGTCCGACTGCACCGGCACCCAGCGCACCGCTACCACCACCGCTCTCTCCAACTGCCGTGCCCTCGCTGCCGCTGCTTCCTCCGCCGCCTCCACTGGCGCCGCTGCCAAGATGGTCGAGTACTTCAAGTCCTCTTCCACCGCTACCCGTACTACCGTCGCTGGCGTCTTTGCCAAGGTCGCCACCGAGTGTGGCAGCACCACCTCTGGTGTCTCCAAGCAGTACTGCACCGATATCTACCCTGCTTGCTCTTCCGGTGTCATCGCCTACACTCTTCCCTCCGCTTCCTACATGGTCAACTGTAAGTACCGCTGCCCTCACGACAAGAAATGGCATATCGTTTTTGGTGACTCATCTGACGAAACTCCCCGCGCTACAGGCCCCTACTTCTTCAACAGCCTTACCGCTCTCTCCAGCACCTGCCACGCTCAGGACCGTGCCACCACTGCCGTAAGTTTTGCTCCAGGATCAAAGTTACTACTGGCTCAATCACTAACTCGATTTCCGTCAGCTCCACGAGGTCACCCACTTGACCCAGATCAAGGGCACCACCGACCAGAGCTCCTGCTACGGTTACAGCTGTGTCCAGAGCTTGACCGCTGCCCAGAACCTGAACCACGCCGACACCTACGCCCGTAAGTCTCTCTCGCTCTCTCTTTTCGCGTTGCACGTGCTTACCACTCTCATGTCACAGTCTTCGCCAACGCCATCTACGTCGGCTGCTAAGCGTTTCGCGTCAAGATGGAACAATTCTTTGGGGTTCGGTGTAAGAACTCGGGCATGTCGACTTTCGGGATTAGATAACAGCTGCGCCGGAAAATGTTGCATGGCAGATGTCGTGATGGCTTCAACTATCTATGGCCTTACCGCACGTTACGTAACCTCGGTTATATAATTACCAAGGCCTACTTCGCTTATACCCTCTATATTAGAGCGAGCTTCGAGCTTATTTTATATTTCTAATAAATAACTATTCTTTTTATATACGTTAATACCCCTATAATAACTTTATAATAGTTATAAGCCTAGCTCTAACTTAAACCCCTATACCTCTATTAAAAAGTTACTTCCTAGGGACTATAGTTTACTATATCCTTTCTTATAATATTATTTAACTTTTATTATAATTATTAAGTTTAATCTTAAACAAACTAATATTTTTTAAAAAGATTACTAATACTCCTAGGTAAAAGCTTAATTATTAGCGAGACTAGTTAAAATAGTACCTCGCTCTATAAGTTAAGGCCTAGTTAAAGGACGTTTAGGACTTACTAAACCTAAATAACTATACTTCTTTATTAAATCCGTTACTCTTTACTAAGTCTATTTTTTTAATTAAAGAGTATATTAAAATATAAAATACTACCTAAAACTAAGTATATAGAGCGGCCTTAACTAAATACTAATAAAAACTTAATAAGTTTACTTAATAATAAACCGAATAGGAGTTAAAAAACGAGATTATAAACAAACTCTTTAGTAAAAACGAACGACTCGAGTAATTAGTTACTCTAACGAAGCTAAAAACTATAATAACGAATTAAGTACGTTTTATTAAAAAATACGCCTCTTTTATTTAATAAACCGTATTTAAAATAATCTCTCGCTCTTAAAAAAAGAGATTATATAAATTAATAAATTACTAAATCTCCCTTATAATTATTTAAAAAATCTTAGAGGATATAAAAAAAGAACTTATTAATTCTTTAAACTACTCCCTTTATACCGTAATTAGGGTTCTTAAATAAAAGTACGTACTAAGCAACTTTAGTTCGTTTATAATTATAAAAAAGGAATTTAACGTAGTTATAAATAGGGCGAACTCTAATATTAACTTATTAACCTAAATTAAAAATTTCTTCTTAGTTTATTATTAAGTAACGTAGCTTAAGCTACCCGAAGTCTAAGGTACCCTTATTTTAAAAGCTTTTTTTTATATAATTATACGTCGCTTCGCCCTAAACTAGTTTAATTAAGAGCTTATTAATATTATTAAACTAAAATAAAGAGGGGAAGCGATCCTTAATATAGGGTATTATACTAAAATATTTAATAACTTATTATATAAAGAAGCGGTATATAATAAAAGTTATAAATAAACCCCTATAGTATTCGTAATATTAATAAGTTACTTAGATTCTCTTAAGTAGAATAAAGCGACTCTTAACTCGTTAACTAACTACCCTTATAAAGAGTCTTATTATTAAAAGCTAATAAACTATATAAAAATAGAGCTTATTTTAATAAGTAAAATAAAGTTAGAATATATTTAACTAGGTAGTAACGAAGCTTAGAAAATAATTTCCTATTTAAACTAAAAAAAGTATATAAACCTCCGTACTAACCTCGCTTAAAAGGGCTAGATTTATATAAAACCCCCTCCTAAATAGAGTAATAATAACCGAGGTTATTTTAAAAAAATAATTAAAATTAATAAGCTAAGTAATAAGAAAAACTCTAAAGGGACCTACCCTTTAAATATCGTAACTATAATTATTAACGTTAGTTTACTCCCTAAGCTAAGTACGGAGGGTAATAAGAATAATAATCCTACTATCTTCTTTATTCCCTTTATTAGCCTATACCTCCTTTTTAAAAGTATAGTTATAAATAATTATAGTACTATTTATTTTATTAATAATTAATCGTTTTTAGAGCCGGATTCTATTTAATAAAGCGATAGCTTAGAGAATATAGACTTTAAAACGGTATCTTATCTTATTATTATTAAGAGAACGAGGATTATATAGAATATCCTTATAGGACTAAAGGGGCTTAAAATAGAGTACCTTACTTTTTATAATATCGGTTTTATTAAGAACTTCTATATAAACGTCGTATTAAAAGCTCTTTTTTAAAAAATAAGTATTTAGTACTTAAGTTTCGATTATACCCTTCGGTTTAGTAGCGAATTTAAGAATATTATTATTAAGTAGCTTAAGAAGAAAGTTAATTTAATCTTCTTAGAATATAAGCCTTATTCGTCTTATTTTCTATTTAAAAATTAGTCTTCGCTTATTAATATAATTTTAATACGTAGTATATAATACTTACGGTCCTTATATTAATTAAAGAACGACTAATCGGATATAGCCTAGCTTTAGTACTTTAGATTTAAATATTTTATATTAATAATACTTAAGAAGCTCGTCCTAGCCGCTCGGGGGGTAAGGATTAAAAAACTAAGCTATTTAGAATACTAATACTATATAATTACTTATATAAAATAAGTTATTTTATAATATACTTTAGAACGAAGAGTAATCCGACCTTATTATAAGATCTTATAGGACCTCTTTAACTACTTACTAGCTTATAAACAAAGTAAATAGCTAATACTAATTAAAAATAAATATTTAAATAAGATCTTTATCTTCTTACGAGTTATAAAAACTTATAATATAGTATTTAGGGTCCTATACTTTTTTAAATAATAAATACGTATATAAAAGGGCATAGCCGTTTATAAGATTTAATAAGACGTAGAACGTATAGTAATTATAATTAATAGCGAAACTCGTTTTTAAATATAAGTACGGGAGCTAGGAATAGACCTAGAGACTACTCTTTTATATATAAAAAAACTAAATAGAGGAGGGGAACGAGCTAGCTAAGAAATTATTAATAAAGTGATTAATATAATATTAATAACTAGCTTACTAAACGAACTCTAAGTAGAAGCTATATTAGCTATAGCCTACTTATATAATATTAGCCCTAAGTAACGTACTAACTAGCTATTACTAATTTAAACTAAAGAAATCTAGTTCGCTTATTATTTTAAGTAATAATAATTAATAAATATACTAAAGCTTATTTATAATCTATATCCCTATTAAAAATAAATATACGTATATAGTTATAGAGCGTACCCTCTTAAGAGGGACTATAAAAAAGGAATTAATAAGAGATATTTTAAAATAGAGTAAAGGGGATATATTAAGTACCTCGTAAGTTACGTAATAAACACTTATAACTTATATAAGATCTAGATCCCCTCGCTTTTAAAAATTATTATTATTTAAAATATAACGTTTAATAAAATAGCTTTTTATTTAAAGAATAATACTAAAACTATAATTTATTTACCTAAGTCGAGGGCTATAATAAATAAAATTTAATAGCTACTTATAATAATTAAACCTAAGCTTTAATTACTTAGAATTATAAATAAAAAAGAAGCCGTATTAATTAATAATAAAGAGTAATTATTACTACTTATATTCGCTTTATAAGAAGTAAATAAAGCTATAAATAAACTTAGTTTATTTTTAAATAAACGAGGTAAGTAGTTACTTATTCCCAAACTAACCTTAGATTTTAAAAATTTAGAATTAAAAACGAACCTTACTTAGCTAACTAAGTTAGTAAGTAAGGCTATAGGGGAAGTTAATCTTCTTATTAAGAAGATTAAAAACGTAATATATATATTAATAAAAATAAAGACTTCTTAGAGCTCTTATAAAAAAAATCCTTTTACTTAACTAGACCCCGACGAGCCCCTTTAATAAGCGAACTTATACTAAAAAATAAGAATAGTAAATAACTTAATTAGTAATTCTAATATAGCTAGTATATATAGCTAAGAGGAGGACGGGTATATTAGATAAAGCCGGAGGTTAAAAAACTAACCCTTAGAAATATTTATTTAAAACCTAAGTTAATAAGAGCGATTTAAGTAGTACTCTTTTTATACTTAAGTAAAAAAAGACTAGGACTCTTTTTTTAATATATATATACTTAATTAATAAAAAGTAGTTAACGAGGCGACCTAAGAGTATTAGACGCTATATTACTACGTTTATACCGTAATTAGTAAAACGAAGCACGTTTTATTAACCGTAGTCTAATTTAACTAAATTTATATAAATTAATTAATTACCCCTCTAGAGAAATAGAAGGATATTCTTAAAATACTAGAACCTCTAAGGAGTTAATTTATAAAAATAGTACGGTTAAAAATCTAAAAACTAGAGGAAATAAACACTTAAAAAGTAGTTAATAAGGCGTCGGTTACTTCTAAGCTAATACCCCTTAAATAAGTATTTAATTATAAACTTAATAATAATAATTACCTCGATTACTATAAAGCGAGAATTTATATTAAAGGGGACCTTTAAAAATAATACCCTTTAAAAAAGACCTACGTAGCGACACTAGCTACTAAGACGTTTAGAGTAGCTATAGCTATTATTACTTAATTTAATTTAGAAATTTACTAGTATAATATTATAAATACCTTTTTAAACATAATTAAGAAGCTAGGCGACCCCCCTATTATTTATAAGCTTTTAAATAGTTTTTATAGGCTAGGAATATATATAAAACTCGAGTAGGCCCTATATAGTACCCGTAACGCTCTGTTATTATAATACGAGGAACTAGCGTTAACTCTTAAAGGTCTAGGTTTCTTATTTATAAATAAGGACCCGTACCTATTTTAAAACTTTATTAAAAGGGTCCTAGTTCTTTTTTATATAAATAATATCCTCGTTTTTTATTATAAAAACTACGTTTATAAGGCTAGTTAAGTAACTAAGGGACTTAAAAAAAAGTATAAAATAAAAAACTAGGGGCTAGTTTTATAATATCTTAGGATAAGGGTCGTTCGTAATTAACTAAATAAGAAGATTTACCTAGTTTATAATTAATATCTTAAGAAAGTAGCTAAAAAGTTCGATCTTATTAATTTTACTACCCCTACGACCCTATTACTAATAGTCCTAATTAAAAAGAACTTAGGGATTATATCCCTAAGTAAAACTAAGTTTTTTTAAAAAAAAGTCGGTTCGATATTATATATAATAATTATAATTTAGCTAGACGTTGCTTTTATATACGCTCTACTCTTTTAGTTCTTAATAAACCTATTTTATTAATATTATTTTATTATAAATTAAGTTATATAATACCTTTTTTATATATAATACTTAGTAATATACTTCGGGATCTCGGGGGGTAGCTAAGTATTATTAATTATAAGTAACGCTTTATTTATAAACGATAAAAAGACCCGAAGATCTTCGTAAGGTTTTATAATCTCCCTTTTTAATAGCCTCGTTTAGTAAAAAGTAGCTTATTAAAATATAATAACTACGTTAATTATAGAAGCTAAATTACTAAACTTAGAATATATAACTAAAAAAATACTCGCTTTTAAATACCTTTTTAAAGATATTTCGCTCGAGCTAAGTAATATATAAAAAGTATATTATAATAATTGTTAAATAATTAAACTCGTAATAAAGGAAGGGGAACGTATCTTAACTCGCCTATACTACGTTAATATTTAGAATATATAGTTATAATAAGAGTACTCGAGAGGCTTATTCTAAGTAATTTATATATTAATAAATAAAATATTAGCTAATAGTCTTATAAAGAACTTTTTTAAAGCAAAGTTCGAGTACTTCGTATCGCTCCTAAATATAAAAAATATATAAAAAATAATTATATTAAACAAGGGGACGTTTAAAAAGTAATAAAACGGCCCGGGGGGCCCAGTTTTTAATTAAAAAACGTAGCCTATAACTAGGGAGTATAAAGTCGCTTTAATAACCCCGTTAAGTTACTTAAAAAGAGGCTATTTACTTAAGAAAGTAAGTATAAATTTATTTAAAAAGGATTTAAACGCGGGCTATATACTTAAAGGGATATATAAATTAATAAAAGTATTAATTCTAATTTAAATACTGTTTATTTTTATAACTAAAGTAGCTAATACCGTTACGTCTTTAATAAGTTCTTTTAATAACGCCTTTAATATAAAGAGAGTGCTTATAAATACCTCTCTTACTAGGGCCTTATTTATATAAACCCCCTTACTCTTACCCTTACTTAAGAAACTATTATACTTAAGGGCCTTATATAACGCTATTATTACGTAAGTTAGGGACTATATATCGGATTATAAGTAATAAATAAAACGAGGATATTTAAGAACTTACTTTATAAGGTATAAGTAGTTTTATACTTATAGCCGTAGCTATTACTACTTATTTTATTAACGCCCGCTTAAGGTATAAGAACTTTATACCTAGGTCCCGTATATACCCCTTAGGAATAAGGGCATAACCCGTCTTTTTATAGGTTTAGTAATATTAGTATTTATTATTAATATATAAACCTAGGAAGTACGTACTATCTAAATAGTTACTAAGGGCGCTCTTAATATACCCGAGGTATTTATAACTAAATAGGGGAGGTAAAAGTACTAGCTCGTATTAAACCTTAGTACTAGGGATAGTACTAAGAGGGTCCGTTACTAAGAATTAGTTCTATAAATAATAATAAATAAAAAAATATTATATATATAATTAATTACTCTATACCCTCTAGGGGGAGGCGAGGGAGGGGGCTATAAACTTACTTTATTATTCTAGTCCCCCTAAGGAAAGTTTTCTTTTTTTTCTCCTTTTTATTTAAAAAGAGGCGAGGGAGGGGGTTATAAACCCTCTTTACTTATACCGTCCTCTTAAAAAACGAGGACTTTTTTTTAATTTTTAAGAAGGAATAAGGGAGGGGGCTATAAACCCTCTTTACCTCTACTACCCTCTTAAGTAACTCGTTTAGTTATAAGGCTATTACTTATTAAATAAAATAATTAGATTAATATTAAATAAATAAGGCCGTATTACTAATTAAAAAATAAAATAAAAGAATATTACTTACTCTCTACGGGCTCGTTATTAGAGCTAGGGGAGCTACTACTTTTCCCTAAGGCCGTAGCCTCGTATTTATACTTCTTAGCCTCCCGTATTATAATAATATAAGCGCAGTTTTTAACTATTTATTTTAATAATATTTAAATAAAAACGATACTATTAATAGAGATCCTTTTTTAATAATACGTATATATAAGAACGTAAGTACTAAAGTAAAAAGTAAGGGTATATACGTATAGTAGTAATATAAGTATAAGTTAAAGAGGGAAAAAAAGTTAGTACTATAAGTAGTAGTAAGATATTTATATATTTACTATCCTTAACCCGTAAGTTAATTATTTAGCTAATAAGAGGCCGTCTCTCGGTTATACCTTTTATTAATAATATAGCCTTAAGATTACTTATAATAACGAATATAAAGGTTAATTTATAACTAATTTACCCCTCGTTTATAACTCTATATATAGACTAATTTATTTTATAATTCCTTTTATAAATAGATTCTTATATATTAGTATTTAGTTTTTTACTTTTAGCGGACCCTTTTATAATAATACGAGTAATTAAGCGCGCTTTTTCTAAATATATATTCGTTTAGGGGGTATATTATAATAGCTTTAACTATTTATAGCCTTATTACACGTTACGTAACCTCGGTTATATAATTACCGAGGCCTACTTCGCTTATACCCTCTATATTAAAGCGAGCTTTGAGCCTATTTTATATTTTTAATAAATAACCGTTCTTTTTATATACGTCGATGCCCCTATAGTGACTCTACGATAGTAGAATACCTAAGTCGTTTGTAACTATACTCCGAGGGCCACAACTTAGCATTCTTATATATATTTAAAACGTAGAAATGATAAAGTAAGAGTGTTTGGAGTGTTTTCGCCGTGGTCTGCGTACCAGACGGCCCATATCGTGTGGAACCTGATGTGCCAAAAATTGCAAAAATGAAACCTCAATGAGTTAATGGATTCTAACCATCGTAACTCCCCGAGGTGGGCTCGAACCACCAACCTCCAGATTAACAGTCTGACGCGCTAGCCAATTGTGCCATCGGGGATATTGAGATGCTTCTCGATGATGTTGGCGGACTCGCGGTTTGATTATGATCCTAGGCCTCAAGTGGTGGGTTGCTTGTGGGACATTCGAAGCCCTACAAGCAGAAGCGAGTGTCTTTCGACCCAATGACAGCGGCACAAGACCACCACGTCCCACACTTGGCAGCACTTGCAGAACGTTGCGGTCCACGCCCCGGTCGATTTACTGCAATCTCTTGACTAAGAGTTGATTTGATATGGGGCTCGCGGAACTCGTGAATTTGTAATTGAAAAGACGATAGTGTAGTTGAACAGAGTTTATGTCACTGAAAACTTACTAATTGAGTGCAGTACGCACTCAACAATGAATCTCAGGGTGGGGTTGAGTCAGCATAGAAGGGCCGTCCCGTGCGTGACAGCTATATCCGTATAATTCCCCATGGCTCGGACACTGCACTTTGTCGAATTTACTAAGCCCATGACGTTCCGTTAGCACGATATGCCCCGAGAGAAGTGCTTACAAATGACGAAATCCACGGTGGCTGCTTGTCTGAGATCAATGCCATGAACCAAGTTATTAATCTCTATGATCATTTGGTGAGCCCCTCGGATTATCCGTCAACTCCCGATTTTAAAACAGAAGTGAGTCCTGTAACTCGTACCGGTCCAGAATCTTGGCAAGCAGGAAAGATCCTGGCCACAATTTTACAAGAATGAGACCGGACTACGTCTAGGTTTATCTCACTTTCGCTTTGGCATTCCATCAACGATAAACAAAACCAATCCTTACCATGACTGAATCTCATAATATCCTTATCACGGGTGCGTCAGGCTACCTCGGGGGAACTTTACTTGCTCGTTGGGCAAGCGCCAGCCTCACGGGCTACGATAAGCTGTTCGCACTCGTTCGAACAGACGCTCAGCGGGAGCAAGTAAAGCAATACGGGGCCGAGCCTCTTACTATTTCTCCTCGAGATGAGCAGGCAGTCCGAAATGTAGTGATACAGAATCGTATCACCATTGTCTTTGAGTTTTGCTATCCGGGCAGTACTGTTTGGCTATCCGGGCAGTAATCCACTTTTTGGACCAATCAGAGCCTGCCGTCTAAACTCTAAACTTTTTTGCCCCGCTGCACCTACCCACGGGCTACCTAGTGCATATGCGCCGTAATTACGTAAGGCAGCCGCAATTGCCCACGGTCGCAATTACCCACGGTCGCAATTACCCACGGTCGCAATTACCTATAGTAGCAATTGCCTGCTTAATTACCTACTTAATCACCTACTTAATTACCTACCTAATTATCTATTTCTATAGGTAATTACAACCGTGGGTAATTGCGACCGTGGGTAATTGCGACCGTGGGTAATTGCGACCGTGGGCAATTGCGACCGTGGGCAATTGCGACCGTAGGTAATTACGACCGAACGTGCCTGCGGCTGCCTTACTTAACTGCGCCGGGTGGCCCGTGGGCAGGTGCAGCGGGTAAGGGTGTGGGGCGATGGCCCGAGCTCTGCAGTTGTGAGCCCTTATTGGTCTAAAAAGTGGATTACTGCCCGGATAGCCAAACAGTACTGCCCGGATAGCAAAACTCTTGTCTTTTACTTGATTGATGCTTTCGAATCTGTGGGCCAAGAAAACTTCATCAAAGCTTTGGGCGAAGTGAAGTCTCAGACGGGTCTAGACGTTCACTTGCTTCACGTGTGTACACCCCGTCAATGGCCCCGCTCAAAATTCAGTGGAAATCGGCTAACACGTGGTTTTGCTTCTCTAGACATCGGGAGCCAAGATCTTTTCGGGTCTTGCAGGTGCCCCTACGGATAGTCCACTCTTGGACACTGACCCCAAGCTATATGAAATCCAGAAAGCTCAAGAACCTCCCATTTCTTTCATGCAAAAAGTTAGTTCGCAGTATGGCCCTCGGTTATCGTCAAGCCATGCTAATTATACGATGTACTCAAGCCTGTTGAGACAAATACCCGAGTTATTGACCTAGCACAAGCCAACGGTGTGAAGTCTTATGTATTTGCTCCCTGCATAGTCTGTAAGCCTTGTACCCCATCAAATCACCCTGTCAATTGTTTCCCCTCTGACTTCATGATACAGATGGAAGGGGAGAAGGATTTGGCAATCCTATTTCCATTCAAACCGTCGACATTGTCAAAGCCGCTAGGGCGGCTGGTCAAGTTTACTCAGTCACACCTGGTCGCCCAGTAAGTGATGAATATCTCCCCAGAAATGTTGACAAAAGCTTACCCCATCTTGAGACTTGGCCTGTCTGCCACGTAATTGATAACACATCCCTCTACCTTCAAATTCTGCGCTCAATTTTGAACGGAGAAAAGCCAGAATACGGGAAGAACGGCTACTATCTCGCAGCTTCCGGTAGTGTTACCTGGGATGACCTGTATGAGGCGATGGCCAAGGCACTTAAGGTCCGGAACGTCATTACAGATGAACGTGTCGTTCCCGCAGACGAAACGGCCCTTGGCAAGATGGCTCACGGGTTAGGCACGGAGAGCTCTCTCGTCCAAATGAGATTGGCTGGAAAGTGAGTGAATTCCAAGTTGTGTAAAGTGCATGATCGTGGACCAGCAGTCTGTTTATCAGAGCTAACGTTGGCTATTTGAACCTAGGTGTACCTTCACAGCCAAGCACGGTGCTCAACTTGGATGGAAACCGCAATTTCCCCCAGAACATATCTTTGAAGCTGCTGATGATGAAGTCGAGCTTATTCTACAAACGCTCCATAGCGATGCAAGCTCTGGTGACAAGCCATGGTATAAGAAAGAGTAAGAGAGAGTATTGACCATTGGAGACAGTTGCAACTTACAGGTTGCTCGATCAGTAGGAATAGATAATTGATTTGAACTCAACGCACTGTACCTCTCCCAGCGTGAAGTAGGTCTAGCCCGCTTGAACTGTCCTTCCGCTGCTCGGAACTCGGACTACGTAATTTTGTCCGGTCTCGGCAGGTAAAGAAATTCATAATCTCGTCAGGCATCCCCAGAGATGCAGAAATCAAGATTGTGGAACCCATGTTCGAATTGCGTCCTACAGTCCATTTCTCGATCTTTGGATCCTTTAGAACTACGATGCGAAGCCTGCCAAAATACCGCATTCACCATGTTTACGGCTGGAAAAACCGTAAAAGTCTGGTCAATGAACACCGACGCAGTAAGCAGCTAGCGCCGGAACCCCACTGCCCGCCGCGGATCCTCTCCGGGCGGTCGATTTGTAATGAATGAGATCAGTCCGATGAACCCTTGCCAAGCTCCTTGTTCCTCTATTCCCCTCATGCTTACTCTTACCCCTCTCACTTGAGTTAACTTACATAAAACCACTTATCCCCGAACAAACTCTCCTCAAATCCCACCATCGGTCGCAGAGATCGCAACATCGAAGTCACCATGCCCGAAAAGCTCATCTTGTTCGATATTCCCGATCGGAACGGGGCCTGTTGGTCTTTGAATCCTTGGAAGAGTGGGTAGCCTCACTCAACCAGGGTAAACGCTGGACATTTCGACTGACGTAATTCTGCATACAGCTCGATTGACTCTCAACTACAAGGGCATTGACTACAAGACGGAATGGCTCGAGTATCCCGATATCGAGCCTAGGCTCAAGCCAACGGGCTTGGAAGGTGACCCGGACCAGATCAAGCCTTACACGTGTCCGACTGTGCAGTTCCCTGATGGCACATACATCATGAACAGCGCCAAGATCATCAAGCGCATTGAAGCGGACTACCCTGAGCCGCCGCTCTACATCGACTCGGAGGTGCTCCAGCCAATGTACGATCTTCTAAGCAAGACTTTCGGAGCTCTTGTTGCTGTCCTTTTGCCCAATGTACCCCGTAAAATGTTGGGCGAGTATAGCGCGGAGTACTTTCATCGAACTAGGGCGGAGATGTTTGGGGTCTCACTGGATGAGCTTGAGAAGACCAAGGGAGGGGATGAAGCCTGGGCGAATGCCAAACAGCCACTGGAGGGCCTCGCGAAGCTTCTGGACAAGACCGATGGCCCGTACTTCCTCGGTGACAAGGGTATGCATGCACTCTCGACTTTTCCACTGGGAATCCATCGACACGACCGCTAACGATACCCAATCCAGTGTCTTACACGGACTTCGTTTTTGTTGGATTTCTGCACTTTGTCAAGAGAGCTGGAGAGGAACATTATCAACGTGTTGTGCAGCATTGCGAGTCTTTTGACAAGATTTACCAGGCTTGCGAGAAGTGGTTAGAGCGCAACGACCATTGATCGAAATCGGACAAGTTCCCTCGTGCAGTGGTGACAGGGCTGGAGTTTTGAGTTGGGTTCTCTGATGTAAATATCTGCTTCAAACAAATGAAAGTTGTCTATTGTACCGCTCTATGTGCATGATGTGGTGCCGGAATTCAACATACAATACTATGAGAAATGCGTCTCGTTCAGGTTACCGAGGGATCGCAAAATGAGACTTCATCGCCTCTCAAGCATGATATTGGCCTCATCAGGCCAAGTGTAACTTTTGACCCGGCCAACATCGCGAACCAACCTCCCAGGGTGAATCCAAAGATACATCGCCATAATCGCGACCATGGGAACAGCATCAAAGAGGTATAAGAAGATCTCATGGCTCATGATGTACCCATTCTCGCCTTGAAAATACTCAATTCCCCTGATCAAACTTCTCAGAAACATGAGAGAGGCAATGCCGTACGTCATCAGGTAGTACTTCCTCCACTCGATTCCCGCTTTTGTCGCGTTCAAGTCGGTTGCCTCGCGTCGAGCACAGGCGTGAGAGTGCCAGCAAGAAAGCACAAATAGGGTGATAACGCCGAGTTGGGCCGCAAGACCGGACATGATCAGAGTCTTACCCATCCTGATGCCCTCTTCCGTACCAGAGGCTGGCATGACGGCGCCAAAGACCTGAGTAACAAAACAGCCGACGTCAATGAGGACGTAGAAGAAGGCCGTGAGACGTGGGCTCACGAAAGCGTGGCGCCGGAGGTCGAGAGCGATCATGATGCGGCCGAGACTCATGTAAATCGTTGCGGCGAAAAGCGGCGGAGATCCAAGAATCAAGAGATTTTGTAAGATGTAGGGCCCAGCCACAATGGGGTTCTCGTGAGCTTTTGCACGTCCGTAGTATCCAAACGCTTCTCCTATTATTCCTGGATTAGTCACGGCAGGTACTAGGGTATAGAGTTTCGTAGTACGTGCAAGACCTACCAATGCCACCTAATATAAAAGGTATGAAATGCCATGCTCTGAGCCAGAACATGTTGCCAAGATGAGCCAGTGCACCGAGCGCAAAAATGACGAGGAACGCCCATCCTGCCCCTCCATTCGGACGGTAATGATAGAACACGATTTGTGTTCCGTTAACAACGGGTCCGAAGGGGCCAGGTCCGTCGAGCTCGTTCACCATTGTCTGAAAGCCTTTCGTCGTGATGCTAATCTATATGCCGAGGGTCTTGGTCGTTATTAGTTAGAGAGCGTGGGAATGGGGCGAATTGCCAACGTGAGCAGAAAATAGAAAAATACAAGACCGGTTCAATCACATACAATGCTGCTGTTACAATTACATACAAGGCGAGAGAAAAGTTAATGAGGGCTATTTATCTCTTCTAACATTTACAGACCATAGCTCGAGAGTAGACGTAAGGATTCAGGGGCGATCCACAGTGGCAGTGCGAAGCGCATAGCAATACGATTTTTGAACGCGATTATTCGTATCAAATACGACGGTTAACCAGTGGGGGTCCCGCCAGAAACAAGGACAGCCACGCTCCTGAACGGCACGCCCGAAATTTTGTGATTGTTCGTCTATCAATAGAGCTGGCGATCGAAGCTGCACTAGGCTTGTTCAGTTTTATGTTCACACTTTCAGCTAGACGAGTCCTATGATCTGAATTCAGCAACATGTCACTATTACTTCATGTCCACTCCCCATGTGATGATGTGCCGCTATTATCAGGCAGTGATCCGATGTGAAGAAGTCCTTAATTCAAACTGTTTGAAGAATTTGCATCAACTGAGAGCCCAGTTAAATAAATGCCCCTCAGTGAGTGCCTCAAAACAACTGTAGTAGGACCAGGCATCATCATATGAAGCGGGCGGGGTTGATTGGAATTCTGTCGGCAACATATAATCGAAGTCCTTGGCAAATGTTAAGGTTCGCTGAGAAATATTCGGAAAGGAAAAACGTACTCCGCATTCATGTTCTTGGCTTTGTTGTTGCATTCCTTGGGTCGAGCCTCAGCTGTTGAGGGGCTCCGTCTGAAACCAACGTCACAGATCTTGATGTTGGCCGTGCACACATCACCAACGAGCTCATCAATTTAGCTGCAGCAGTTCATCACGGTACAGGTCTAACGTGAAGGCCCCGCTCACGATATCCAGCGTCAAATCATCGTCAAAGTAGTCAAAGGGTAATCTACGATCTAAGCCGCGATGGCATCTCATGCGCCACTCAAATTCAAAGGGATACGGCCCGGCCAAGGGGTCAAGCCAGGAACCACCCTCCGGATCCTTGGGGTTGGCGACTCCATCACAGTGGGGTTTCTCAGTGACATAGAGGGAGGCGATGGCAACGGCTACAGACTTAAGCTCCGAGAAGACCTGTCAAGTGGGTCAGTCCTCTTCTACGAATCAAGACATATCATACTAACGAATCCACAAGAGGATAGAGTCGTTTTTGCTGGGACGGAAACCATGCACGGCACGATGCGTGAAGGGTATTATGTACGTTGAATAGTGCACTCCTGCGAATTCCTCAGTTGACGAGTCGTCCGACTCACTAGGCAGCGTGGAATGGCATGACTATCAAGTTCATGTCAGATAATATCGGACCTTCTTTGGCCCAGAGACCTAATATCGTCCTCATTCATGCTGGAACGAACGACATGAACCCGAATCCAGACGTTGCTAGAGAAGGCAGCGAACCTCACGCCACGGCAGACCGTCTAGGCCACTTGATCGACCAGGTCGTGCAGACCTGCCCAGATGCCACAGTCCTTGTCGCCAAGATCATTGGCTGCTATGATCCAGTCCAGATGGGCAATATTGCTCTATTCAACGCGGTGATTCATGATGTTGTTCAATCCCGACAAAGCGCCGGTAAACACGTTCTCACTGTCGACTTCTCGAGCTTTCCAATGAACGCACTGAGAGATGGTATTCATCCTACCAATCAGGGGTACCGCTTATTCGGCGACTATTGGTACGATTTTATCACCCAGATTCCGGGCGACTGGATTAAAGAGCCTGTTGGAGATGATCCGCGTCGATCTGGAGAATTGCGCCGCGATGCACCCGTCAAAGGAAGATCTACCAGTTTGTGCGATCGACTGTTCGGCCTGTTTTTCGGCAGGGAACCAGAGCTGGTGTCGAAAGCTTGAAGTTCAGCAGTGAGCAGCAAGGTACTTTGAACCAATATAAGACTGGTCGGTCTACAACTCGCGTACCTACCCCGCGCAAGCCCATATGCAAGACTCGTAGGAATCCACCGACAGCTGGCCGAAACGCTAAGAGCAATACTTCAGTCAGCAATGGATTCAGTGCAACATAGCGAGATAAGGCGACGATGTCTGCGTGTGTATCTGCTAAGCTCTGAAAATTCCGTCAATGGAATTTACACATGTAAGAATCTAGACTATTGAGCTGAAAGTCGATATCGAAGCTCTTCCGAGTCTGTAAGGGAGGCCGGGGTTTCAGCCCGCTATGCGAGAGCCGAAGCAACGTCTTAGTCCTGTGCGATGTCTCGCTAATCAATAGATTCCCAGAGATGGTCAAGCACGGCGCATATCGGTCTCATTCAGACGCGAGCTGCTGTACCCCAGAAGGTCAAAACCGTACGGGATTCGGCCGGTAAATGGGGCAGAATGGATTGGGGCCATCCAACCTGTAAGATGAAAGCGTGTGAGCGAACCCTTGTCACCGCAGCGTAAGGTCAACGCATCCGTCCAATCCCCACGCGGGTCGGCGCCGGGGATAAGCGCCGGCATCTTCCCCCAGACTGGCAAAAGACGGTTACACCCTCAACGCCTTTAGGCTAAATTGCTATTGCCGGCTTTGATGATTTGATCGTGCTAAGAGCCTAGGATTTGTCGTCTCATGGCCATTCTCACGCGGGGTATCGTGCAGGGTGTCCAGGCTCGGCGTATTTTCACATTCGACCGAGAGCTGTTTTATACGACAGGCAATCAAGCTCAACGAGACTATGGCTTTCACTGCCGAGAGTTTTGGTATTTGCGTTGGTTTGCGCTCCTACTGGTGGTAGCATGGGCTACCTGCTTGAAAACCCGCTATGAAGGAACGAGAAAGATCATCGTATCAGATGCTGCAATGCTCACACCCTGCAGCTTTGCCTCCGTGTTCCCTCACAGAACAATAAAGAGGCGACAGTCCCATCGAACCACAGATCCAGCTCTAACACTCCAATTGACTGCAACCTAAGACGTTCACTTTTCTCAGCGACAACGTGGGCAGAACGGCATCAACCCCGAATTTTTGTGCCTTATCACGTGCAAGAAGAAAAGCATACCGGCGATCATGGGAGGCCACTCATCTGGCAATGCGGCTTATGATGCCGCGCTACAAAGACGTCAGGCATTGATGGGAGCTAGTGGTGCAAGGGCTCTTGTCAAGAATTGGAAAGTCGCCCGCATCGCTGCCTTTGCCTGCATTGGCGGTGTCTTGTACGGCTATAACCAGGTGAGGAAACTCTGTCAATTGGGTTTTGAAATCACAGAAACATGGTAGATATGAGTTACTTACCCGCGATTAGGGCATGTTCTCCGGTATTCTCGCTATGCCGTCGTTCGACAAGCGTAAGATCCCCCAACCCTTTCCTCCTAGATGTGTTCGCAATCATTGAGGATTTAGACCAGCTTACACATGCTTCCCGCTCAGATATGGACGGATACACAAAGAACCCAACCCAAAAAGGCTGGCTGACATCAATTCTCGAGCTTGGCGCTTGGGTCGGTGCTATCTTATCCGGCTTCATCGCTGAAGTTTGCTCCCGTAAATACGGTGTGCTCATTGCGACTGGTGTTTTCATGCTCGGTGTTATTGTCCAAATTTCTTCTATTTCTGGTGGCCACGAGGCAATTCTTGGAGGAAGATTCGTCACGTAAGTAATCTTCTGCAGACCTTCGTTACCGACGGGACGAGCACCGCTAACGTGAAGAACAGCGGTATGGGTGTCGGAAGTCTTTCTATGATTGTCCCACTTTACAATTCAGAATGCGCACCACCGTAAGTGAAATACACTATCATGTTGTTTCTCCTGAGCTTGTCTGACGTAAGCTTTCCAACAGTGAGGTTCGAGGTGCTCTTGTAGCTCTACAGCAGCTGGCCATCACTTTTGGCATCATGATCAGCTTTTGGATTGTAAGCCCATGCCCTTTCGAACTCATCATCTCCGTCAATATATCTAACCAGTAGCAGGACTAGTATGCCCCTCACTTGATTTGAAATCTTATGTTCATTCTGCGAACGTTCTGACCGACATGACCTTTCACAGCGGGTGCAACTACATCGGCGGCACCACCGAAGACACACAGTCAGATGCCGCGTGGCTTGTTCCGATCTGCCTGCAATTGGGTCCCGCTATCATCCTCTTTGTGGGAATGATCTGGATGCCATTCTCCCCGCGTTGGCTCATTCATCACGGTCGGGAGCAGGAAGCCAGGAAGATCCTCGCTGATCTCCGAGACCTCCCTGAGAACCACGAGCTCATCGAGTTGGAGTTCCTCGAGATCAAAGCTCAGTCGCTATTCGAGAAACGAAGCACGGCCGAGCTCTTCCCCCATCTGAAGGAGCAGACCACTTGGAACATTTTCAAATTGCAGTTCGTCGCCATCAAGGCTCTTTTCCAGACCAAGGCCATGTTTAAGCGAGTAATCGTCGCAACTGTGACTATGGTGAGTCCGACCATGTGCACAATCCTCATTTCACATCAACTCAGAAAGGAAGGATCTCTGACAAATTCCAGTTTTTTCAACAATGGACAGGTATCAACGCTGTAGGTCCTACTAACGAGATCTTGTTTGCGACAATTTTAGTTGACAGAACAACCAGGTCCTCTACTATGCTCCTCAGATCTTTAGTCAATTGGGCCTGAGTCAAACAACCACAAGCTTGCTTGCCACCGGTGTCGTTGGTGTGGTCATGTTCATTGCAACCATTCCTGCCGTGCTATGGATTGATCGCGTCGGCCGAAAGCCTGTCCTCAGCATTGGTGCTATTGGCATGGGAACCTGCCATCTCATCATTGCTGTCATTCTTGCCAAGAACATCGATAGATTTGATCAGCAACCAGCTGCTGGGTACGTTGTCTACCATCAGTTGACGTTAGGTGGATAGGTGTACTGACTAATGTACTTTAGTTGGGCCGCGGTGTGTATGGTTTGGCTGTTTGTGGTCCACTTTGGATGTGAGTCCTTCTACACCTTCTGCTAGAAGAGAATACTAATGAACAAATTCTAGACTCTTGGGGTCCTTGTGCGTGGATTATCATCGCTGAAGTTTGGCCTCTGAGCACTCGGCCATATGGCGTATCTCTCGGAGCTTCCAGCAACTGGATGTGAGTTTGAGATCACGACCCAAAGCAGGCAAACCCACCAGGCGCTGACAATATCTAGGAACAACTTCATTGTTGGACAAGTCACCCCAGACATGCTGACAAGCATCAACTATGGCACATATATCTTGTTCGGCCTATTGACCTACCTTGGCGCCGCATTCATCTGGTTCATAGTCCCGGAGACGAAGCGTCTTTCTTTGGAAGAAATGGTATGTCTACATCACAAACCATAGTACCCATTTCGCCTCGGAACTACCAATCTCTTGGACAACCATCGACATTAGCTGACCTTGAACGTAGGACCTGGTGTTTGGCTCTGAAGGCACCGCCGCTGCGGATTTTGAGAGGATGGAAGAGATCAACAACGAAATCGGCTTGAGTGCAGTGCTGAACCGCGCCTCGCCTGGTGGAGGATTCTCCAAGTCGGATGACTTGGAGAAAAAGGAACTTGATGCTGCTTCGGCCGAGCAACACTGAAAGAATCATGCGCTATCTGGTCGAGGGACTATATCTACAACCAAGTCTACCAACGAACTCAGGGAAAGTTGGTATACTCCAATGCGGCCTCATTGTTCCACGCAAATTCAAGTCTGGTGTAATCTTGGGAGGAGGGGAACTGATTGCAGAGTAGAGTCAATCATGCTATGCGGAGCTTTTTCATAGATGAAACAAATCTACATCAATTCAATTCCATAGACCCAATTGAAAAGGACCCCGCATGACATGCTGTGAATCGGACATACATGTCAGCCTCGAAATCTGCCTTGATGAGACCCGGTCTAGTGGTATGCAGTCAAGGACTAGTGCTTATCCATCTGCACATTTTCGTGGGGTACAACCTCTCCATCACGAATAATTGGCTGGCCATGTCCGAATGTCTGCATATTCTGCCTGGATAGCGTCTCACAGCCCTACAACTTGAGAAAGTTTGGCGGCCAGTCGAGTCAACGCTGACAGGCAACAGTCGGTTTGAGGTGACACGGAGATGGTCTCTGGAGGTTTTGGTGTATTTTATCTTGCCCCATCTCGGCACTTCCAGCGAGTCAACTATATCCTCGTTGACCCTCGTCATTTTCAGTGTGTCTACTCTTCAGATACCGAGACTTCAGACCTTTGTTGAACCCATTGCAGCATCGTTTGTCGAGTCAGGATGTCTGCTGAGTCTATTATTAACGAGGCGTTGAAGGGTGATGAGGACTTCTCGGTCATCGAACGCTTAGCTGATGCTATTCGCATCGAGGAAGATGTTCAAATCAGCCAGGAGGACCGCAAGGAGATCATCCAGGATCTCTACGAGGGCCCGAAGAAATGCCAATGTTGCATCAACTGGATGGACGAATGTCCCCACGGCGTTGATCTAACGGAAGTCGATAAAGACGATGAGGATGAAAGCGGCAGCCCCCTGGTCATCCGACGTCGAGTGAATGCCGGCCGTACTGGCACAATCATCTCCATTCACTCAATCGAGATTCGACATGCGGCCACTCGAAAAGTTTTGATCGACGTCTTCAAGCCTTACGACAACATCGTGCAACGAGTGAAATATCTCACATTTTTGGCACCCTTCCACCAGTTCTTCTGGCGCTGGGAGCGCTTCGAGAAAGCTGTCGCAGAGGAGAAGGACGAAATCGTGAAGAAGATCTTGGCCATTCTGAGGGGATTGGTCAAGCGTGAACTAGCAGGGGCATTTGCAGTCAACAAGGAACTCGTCAGCCACGGAGTCATCACATTCAACTACCTCTGGATCTTGTTCGCGCCCGGAGAGCTGATATACTCGGCTGATGATAGTCACGACCGCTTCTACGTCCTTCGGTCATGCTCCTCGAGAGACATCGCGATCGACCTGAGTCTCTCCTACATCGCCTGGGGTTTCCCAGCCATGCAGTTCGGTACGGTCCACGAGGACATCCCCATTGACAATTTCCTAGGGACTCGCTCAATCGAAAGCCTGCCTGCTTTTCCCGCCAAGTATCTCCGCGACTTCTCAGGAATGCAAGCAAAGCTGGTAGGAAGAGGCCGCAAGTACGCGAGTTTGGCTGGTACTCATTACAAGGCATACCATCCAGCGGGGGATGATCCTAAATCCGAGCTTCGTGTGATGATCGATCCCAGTCACAGAAGAGTATATCTCTCAGCCTACGTCGACGATGGACGCAAAGAAAGACTTCAGCCGCTTTTCAGCCAGTACACCGACCTCATCAATCAGTCACCAGTGGACTCCCCTCCCCCAAATGGCATACACATCCCTCTGGAAGAGTACATTGATGAGTGGGACGAGAGACCGAGAGGCGGTCGCCGGCCGATGCGTCATCCCGCGCCTCGACGAGTGTCCCCGTACTATCCACCTGTCGCGCCCAGACGAAGATCCCCGGTCGTGATCGAGACTGTCCGAAGGCGCCGGAGTATCTCTCCGGAATTCAGTAAGCAAATACCCCACGAACACCAATACTATATCAGTCTAACACAAGTTCCAGGGCTACGTGATGAGGATATTGAGGAGAATTCCAGGAAACACCTTACAGAGTTTCATTTACAGCTCATGGACCCCGAGGTCGATGGATTTGATCTCAAGGAGAAGACTTGGAGTAAGTATCTGATAAAACATTACACTGCTAGACTTTTGACATTTTCTAATCCTTCGGAATAGGGAGCTTTGAAGTAGACCGGATTCACGATATCGAATGGAACACGAAGCCCTTCGAGAGTCTGGTGCTGCCTGAAGGATACAAGGATCTCATACTGGCTTTCGTTGAGAGTCAAGTCAAGGACAAAGTTGCATTCGATGATGTCATAAACGGAAAGGGTAAGTTGTAGAAGGTCACTAATATTTGATGTGTTGGAGGTACATCGCTAACATTCTATAGGTGGTGGGCTTGTAGCCTTGCTTGCCGGGGACCCAGGTGTCGGCAAGACTCTCACTGCCGAGTCTGGTACGATTCCATATACTTTCTGAGATCTCTAAAGATCAGACCTGGGGCTGACTATCGTGATAGTTGCCGAGAAGATACAGGCTCCCCTATTCAAGATGGAGTTAGGAGATTACCATGAGGACGACCGCGACAATGACGCTGTCCCAGTACGCTATGATGACCGGAACCGATCCTTGAGTCCCCGTCCCCGAGATCCTGATCGTTCAATGAGCTTCACAACTGCATTTGAACTTGCTGCTCGCTGGGGAGCCGTTCTACTGATTGACGAGTGTGACATGTATTTGGAGAAGCGTAGTGATGCTTCGACCAAACGAAACAGAATGGTGTCCCGTAAGTAGCCCTGACATCACGTCTTTGTAATTACTCATCTGACCGAGACCAAAATCCGTACAGGCTTCTTGAAAGAACTCGAGTACTACCCGTCTCTTCTCTTCCTGACGACCAACCGCGAGCGGTCCCTTGACCCTGCCATCTACTCCCGTGTCCATCTCAATATCAACTACCCCGCCTTAGACGAACCCTCTCGTCTGAAAATTTGGCAGACGTTCCTGGACAAGAACAACTCAACCATGTCAGAGAGTGAATTTGGATCTCTGTCAAGGATCAATGTGAATGGTCGGCGCATTCGGAACATTGTGAGGACAGCTGGTATCATGGCAAAGAAAGACGGAAGAGCGGTGAACTTTGATGACGTTAGAAAGGTCATGAAGATCACAGAGGGGATAGATATCGAGGACTCTTAGCGATTTTGATAGTTGACAGTGTGGTGGATTGCTGCTTATCTCATTTGTCTTCTCAACAAACTGAGAGTTGTCTCCGCGATGATGTCAAACGATGATTGTTTTCTAGAGTCACGAGCTCAAGAATGAGTAGTGGATGCTCAGTGAAATACGAAGAAATACGGAATCAAGTCTCAGGTTTGTGCAGGATGAAACACAGAAAGAGCTATATACAAGAGAATGAAGTGTATTCGGGTTCCGTTAAACTTTTGATGGCCTTGCATCTGGAAATGGCTGTATCACGAGCGTTGATGGCGCGGTCTTCAGGCGAAGTGCGTATCGATGGTCTTCTTCATATCCTGAGCAATCAACTTGTGTCCAGCAGTCGTTGGTTGAATGAAGTTCATCCAGAAGTACTCATTGGCGTGCCCGTCAATCATGCAATCCGTCCACTGAGCCGTCTCGTCTCCGTCACAAAAGAGGTTGAGAGGCTTTGGGAAGCCATATGCCTTGGGGTTGGCCAATATCTGAATCATGAAGCTGAATGCATCATAGTAGATGACTTTCTTGCCAAACTGGCCGAGGCTCTTCTGGATAGCCGAATTTGCTTGCTGGATTACCTGGCCCCAGGTCTTGACGCAGTCGGCGTTGGTACCGCAGAGGTACTTGGGCGTCACCGGGGCGAGATGCTTGGGGTAGATATTTGCGACCATAACGTACGGTGCTCCCTTATCAATGAGGTTCTGAACCTGCGCGGTGATCTTGACTGCCGCGTCGGTTGCAAACTGCGCGTTCTTTGGATCGCCTAACCAAAACGCGTCGGTATGCATGCTGAGGTCGTTCTCGCCGAACCAGAGGAACTGCAGAGAGGAGCGAATACCCGGGGCGCCACGACCGGTGTAGTTAGCAACCTGTCCAATCATGTCTGTCGCCCCAGCCTTCGACTTGGTGTAGGCGTTGTCAAAGGTCGCCCCAAAATCGCCTCCACCGCAGCACCCGCCGAATGCATAGTCTGTCAGCGGAACCCGGAGTAGGTCGGAGAGATAGGACACAGCGACCGGGCCGTTAGTCCATGTTCCGAAGCCGTACACATTGGCTGGATCGCCGGTGATGCCGTGCGCAAAAGAGCCGTTGCCGTTATCACTCAGTTCATCGCCGTAGGCTATAAGGTTGTTGAATGGATAAGTTGTCCGACCCGCCAAAGAGGCGTCCTCAATCACGCGCGCTGCGATGAGAGGGAGAATGGAAGTGATGATACCCGCGCTGTAAAACATTTTTGAGGGTGAATGAGTGTGAACTGGAAAGGAGAGTCACCCGAGATCAAAAGAAGATTGCGACAATGAAGCTCTGGAGAATATGAATTCGATTGAACCAAACAAGATGCAGAAGGCTGAAGATATTAAATAGCAGCTGAGGAAGAGCAGGCATGCTCATGAAGGCCAAACAATAGCACGCTGTGTTCCTTGAGGATCTTACGGATTTACAACCTAATTTCATATCTAGGTCTGTGGCGGCGATGGCGTTGATCAGTGTCGCACCAATCTGGCAGGTCGCATTGACTGTAGCGCTCCTTCAAGGGGCGAGAAGCCCAAAAGCATTTCTTTTGCGTATCACTACTGCACTGAGGTGAGGTGGCCTAGGCCAGACGAAGGAAGCATAATTCCGATGCCTAAAGCTTCTCAGTCTGGCTTCCATATGAGTACAGCCTCATTCAACAATTCTACGGGGTTTCTGTGGTTACCAACAACCACGGAAACGACTCAAACCTTGGAAAGGCTGTAAGTTCCAAAAAATAAAAAATAAAACAGTCTCCAACTTCTGCGATCCTTCGAATAACCGGAAAGGGAGACCCTGCCTTGCACATGGCAACGGTGCACTTAGTGCGAGTCACAGATATGCAGCGGCCTACATTTATCCTCATGAGTTCGAACAGAAAAGGACTTTGGTTGAGTATCGTTGAAAAGATTCTCCGTGACGTGAGCCACCAATCCACAGCCCCAGCGTGGTTGATAAGCTAAGCAGATCATACCAGGCCCAAGAAAACAGGCCACATACAAATATTGCATACTCAGGTTCCCCTCACCGACTTGTTCAGTCCCGCATTTAATAGGTGGCTTATTGCATGAGAACAATTGAGCTCACTCTCTCCTTTCGACCTTTGATCGCTCTGGCACATACTCTATGCAATGACCTCCATAACCGTTCTCCGAGATGTCTCACCTACCCAACTAGACGAGCTGATCGAACTTGCGTGCCGCATTTGGGTTGATGATCCAGCTTTCTCGATGCTATTCACCAAGCATCACGACAACAGGATTGAGAACGTTCGTGTGATATGGCGACTCATTCTCAGATATGAGATGGCAAAGGCTGGTACCATGATAACCGTCGCTAGGGACGTGTCCGAAGCCGGAGGGGGACAGTATTATGTTGGCCTCGGCATTTGGCAACGACATGGCACGTCCGCGAAAGCAAAGTCGTGGCAGGTTAACAGCCTGCGCAAACGTTAGCCTCAACTCAGTTAAACCGCAGAAATGTCTAATCCGCTAACTCTTGCCTCTAGGTCTCATGATGCTGCAAGTTGCTTTGGAATACTGGTATCGGCTCTTGGTCGGGTCTTTGCCGGCCAGCAAGGTCAAGGAGTTGATGTGTCAGCTGAATAAAGCCCAGAACATGTATCCAGCTGAACGATGGCGTCTATGTTGGCTTGGCGTATGTCCTGACGCTCGAGGTCACGGTGTTGGGAGGGGACTGATTCAATGGGGGCTTGACCGTAGCGATGAAGAAGCTGTGCCCACGGTTCTAGAAGCTAGCAACGCGGGTGCTATTTTATACAGAAAATACGGCTTCAGGGAGATTGGGAGGCAGATTTTTGATGACGGCAAGCATACACAGCCCATTATGCTTAGGGATGTAGTCGGGTCGACCCCGTAGGTATGGGCAGTGCCTCTATGCTATGTGTTTCCAAGTTAAAATTTAGAATCATCTCATCTGAACGGTGTCTACGGGGGAAATCGACGCAAAGAGTGTAAAGGAATGACGGAACACGAAAGATTAGGTACGTCCTGGTTCTCGAGTAGTGGAGTTGTGGGATGGAGATGCTCAAAATTGTGAAGTTGATCAAACTTAGTTGCATTTCGAGCCAAAATCAACAACTCCACAGGAACTCGACCTCACCATCAGTCCAAATCGTGGATACCGGCCGGCTGGCGCAATGGTAGCGCATCAGACTTCTATCTTCTCATCTATGAGATATAGTCATCTGGGGGTTGTGGGTTCGAGCCCCACGTTGGTCATTCTTTTGCACTTGGAAGTGAGTGGTCAGGGTTTTTTGTTACTTGTCATGTAAGAACATCGAGATCTTCGAACAGAATTTTTCATTTAGTGGGTTCCGGCGGCTCCGGGCGGGGGCACCCCGTGAATTGAACCGGGGCGGAGCCGTCTCTGCAGACTGTGGCTCGACATTAGTATCCCATCCGGTCCCGGCCAACGTAGTCGCCCAGGTCTTCAAGTCTGCCATTGCGGCTTGCGTTTCTCAGTAAAGGATGCGATTCCTTCTTGGGCATCAGCACTCCCCGCATGAAGCGCCATGACTCGTCCGGCCCAACTCGCCGCATCCTCATAACCATCACCTCCTCTTCCGTCAACATCGTCACCTTTGATGCCGAGCTGTGTCCAAAAGGCCCATTTACCGAGGGCCATCGGCTGACCCGCTGACCCCGCAAGTCTCTCCACCACCTCCGCAACGCGCCCTTCGAAGGCGGCAGCCGCCGTGTCCGTGGACTCTGCATGCTCGGGCGTCGGCACCACATCGACAGCACCTCGCATGTCGTCAGCGGCGACCGCTTCGGCTGTGAGAAGAAGTCGGTAAGCTTGGCCTGGTGGTAGGCGCCGGGATACGGCCGTCACGGGGCTCGTGCACGGTATTCCTATGCTCGCGCCGGGCAGCTGGAACTTGGTGGTAGACAGGGCGATTGGGTAATCGGTCGACAACGCGAGCTGGAGTCCGGCAGCCGTCGCGAGGCCATGGATGGGACAGATGACGGGTGCCGGGCTCTGACGAATGAGAGACATGACTTCGGCGCAGAGAGCAAACGTGCGCTTCACCTCCACACGCGAGAGCGAGGCCAGCTGTTTGAGGTCATGACCCGACGAAAAGACTGGCCCCGGACTGCTTCGGAGGACGAGGACGTTCGGGAGCCCGGCTCGGTCTCGGTTCCATTCTGCGGCATCGACGAGCCAGCTGTATCCTGACGAGCTCCTGTCGCCCGAGTCAGACGATGAGCCTGCCTTCTCGAGCTCTCGCAAGATTGGGGGTCTAAAGGGAGGGAGCGTCAAAACTCTGCCGGATGATGGTGACGTGAGGTGCGCGAGTAGCTGCGTGCGGAGATCTTCTAGTATCTCCAGACTCAGGGCATTGCGCCTTGCTGGGTTTCGAAGATGGATGTATGCGGCTTTCGCTGGAAGCTTTGGGAGCTGCATCGGAAATTCTAACCTCCTAAATCAGCACCGGGCGGTAGGTTAATAGGAGAGTTGATAGATGCAAGGCAATTGCCGATGTGACAATCAGCATTCCTCTCATACAGGGTCTAGCCAATCCAGGTGGATGGAACGCGGGCGAGTAGAAATTCGCTTACCCCGCCAAGTTCAGACTCTCGCTCCCCCCACAGGCGAGTGGCATTTCACTCCTTGTCTCACCCGCCTCAAGAACAGCACATGTTTTTACGAGCAGTTTTTCTAGTTGCCGCCTTCTCCACTGCAACTGAAAACAACTTAATTGTAAGCGTATGTTCCGTATCCATAGATCGACCGCCGGCCCTTTCACGGCCAGAAATGTCCAGTTGAACTGGTTGCTTGGCAAGATCGCCTGTGCTCCGGCAGGGCCGAGTCTTGACTTTTCTGCCTCCCAGTTCACGTGTTAATGGCCCGAATATCTGGTGCAGAGGAGAAATCCCAACCAATAATGCGATTCATTAATTAATTATAGTCTACTTCGACTTCTTGTGACTTTTGGCGTATCTCCAATGTCAACTTCTCCGGAACCATGTGCCGTATCATGTGGTATACCACAGTTCCATTCCTCCTCGGGTCTGGAAATTCATGTCGAAGATCCAGTTCGGGTGATTCAAAAGGGTCTTCGTAAAACACCCCACCAAGCTTCTGAATGACCCTGCACCGCTCTTCCATATTTCTCGCGTTCTTTATCCGACCAACTCCCATGCTGCGACCGTCTTCCTCAAAGACCCGGAGAACCCAAGCGCCGCCCGTGGATGGGTACCCGGCAATGACATGATCGCTTCGTCGAGACGTTATTGGGTAGTCGCCAAGTTTGGAATAATCTTCTAGTTCGCGGGGGTATTCGCTATCAAACCACACCGCACCGAGCATGCGCATCCTCAAACAGTGCGCATCTTCCTCCGCCTGGTCTTCTGATCTTAATGTGGGTTCGAAACGGTCGAGCTGAAGGAATTCGAGGTCTACGCCAACGCAGTCGTCTAGGAAGAAAATCCCACCGTGGCTTGGCCATCCACGCACCGCCGTGCCGGATCTTATCCCGAACGAGGTTCTGTACTTTTGTTCCGGGGTTATCGCGTCCTTGTAGCCGCGGCAATAGGAGCAGCGAGAACAATTACCGCCATCGTCATCGTCGTAGCCGTCTGAAGATGGTATGATCGTCATGATTCGATAATACTCGACAGCCCAGGCTACTAGTCTGATAGTAACATAGAAGTAAGATGCAATTGATATGGAGTACAATACTTGCGACGGTCTGAGCAATATTTGTAGAGGGGCAGTGAAAACATTCAAGGTCATTTTTCGCGAATGACACTCCGGAGGCCGCAGGTTATCTCGGGAAATTGAAACTTTATTCTGCGAGGCCGAGTCGGTCACTTCCCTGGTTTTCTAGTAAACCGCCGGCTGATGCCTATTTCGCCGAGAAATGCAGCCAACTCCCGCTTTGTTGGCTGCCTGGATAAGAGATTACTTGCTTATGTCTGCAGCCTGGCCCAGAAGCATGGCATGGTCTGTTGGTTGCTGCCTTAGTCATTCAAACTCCCCGACAACAATGACAGGAAGTGTGTCGCAGCAGATGGTTTGATAAAAATAGAGCTTGGTCTTTCTATTGCACAGAGCTTTCTATCTAGGTATATTACCACAGTGTCCTTTAAACTTTATACACGTGTTGCACAAATGCGGTAGGCAAAGCCCTTGGAATTTGAAATGCTACGATACCTACCCCTTCCCCGGACGGGTGCTTCATCATTGTGTTGTCAACAGTCTGGGAGTCTACCTGGCCAGTGGCAGCTACTTAATCAGCGGCGGGGGAAAGATCTCACCCGGTCATGGTGACACGATCGGGGGATATCTGCTTGACAAGCCGCCATGTGTCTCAACCACAGAACTTAATTTCTCAAAACAGGCAAATGGATAGGCCAAACTCAAACAACGCAGATTCACGAACCTCCTACTCCGTTCAGCACATACTGCCATACCGCATGATACAGCATGTGCTATTCACCCTGACCTATAGATCTAGTGTACGCCCAGTATCCTAACAACGAGCTCTGGAACCTCATCGGCCTCTTTGTAAAATCTCCCGCCGCAATTTTCGATCATCTGGCACCGTTCCTCCATGTGCCTCGCATTGTGAATTCTCGCAGCTCCAGCGTTAGCAGCCTCTGCCCTGGTGGTCTTCAGCAGCCAGAGACCACCCGCTGCTGGATAGCCAGCAATGACAACAGCATCTTCCCACGTGGAATTCTGTCACGTAACAGGGATAGTAACCGCATCTCACGAAGTGCCCGTCACGTGCTAAATTACGTATCTATCTCAGATATCGTATATATAGACCTTTTCTTTTTATCTATTTCTACTTTAATATATTAAGCTACTTTTACTATACTCTATATACTTATTACTATATATTATAACTTATAATAATTATAAGCCTAGTTTTTAATTAAAACCCTATACTATAATAACGTACTTATTAATATAATTCTTACTATCTTTTTAAAATAATAAATATACTTATACTAACTTTAACCTAAGCTAAATTAATTAGTTATAATAATTAGATTAAATAGTTTAATATACTTTATATTATAAATAAGGGCGTTAGGGTTTAAAAATACGTTAACCTAGACGCTCTAAATTCTAATATACTCCTTAACCCTTTTATAGCGCTTATTTTACTTTCTAAATTTAAATAATTAGTTATAACTTATAATAAAAAAGAACTATAAGCTTACTAAATACGCTATAAAGCGTTTAAAAATAATTAAAAAAACTAAAAAATCCTATATTAATAATTTTTAAATATAACTCTTAGTATAACCCCTTTAACTTCTTTAAGTATAAATAACCTATAGGACTAAACTAAGTTTCTTTTTATAAAACTAACTAGGCTACTTACTTTATATAAATAAATCTATCCCTATACCGTACTTATAAAGAGGATTTATATACTTAAGAGTATTTAAAAATAATAAAAAATCGAAACTAAATATAAATAACTTAAGGCTTAGGAACGTAATATTATTAATATATATATTGAACTCCTTACTTAGTAATTAATAAAATTAGTTAACGTTACTCTTTATAAATACGTATTTTAAAAAACTACTAAGAATAGCGCTAAGTTTAGTATATAATAAATTATTAAATATTTAAAATAAGAATTTACGCCCTCTAAAGTAGTAATTAGGAATACGGTTTAAAAAAAATACTAATAAACCTTTAATAAAACAAGGATTAGAATTAACCTCTAATACTAATATAAAAAGTAATAGTTTACTTATTTCTAAACTAAAACGTATAATATTCTAAAAATTAATAAAGAGATTACTATACTTAACTTCTTAATTATAGTTAAGTCTAAACTTAACCCTATATAGGGCTAATATATATATAAAACTTTTAGTAAATTAATAGCTTTTAAAATATATACTAAAACCCTCGAGGAGATTACGTATATATTTAGCTTAATAACTTAGGATATATATATTAAACGGCCTTTAAGTTAAAAAGGGGCTTATTCTATTTTTATTAAACACTTTAACTTAGTTAATAATATAAATAATAAAAGTAACGTTATATACCCTTATAATTACGCATACCCATAGTACCCTTTAATATATTAAAAATTAAAATAAGTATTTATAAACTAAAATATTAATAAGTTATTAATATAAATATTAAAAAGCTATATAAAAGAAGTCCTTACTATTATTAAATTAAGTAAATAGAAATTACTCTATAATAAGCTTAAAAAAGCTAGTTAGTTAAAAAATAATAGAATCCCTAAAAAACTAGAGTTTTTAAAAAAATCCTCTAACTAACTTATAGCGAGCTTATTAATAAACTAAGACGAGGACTACGTAGTCGCTATACTTATAAAGAGTTAGGACTTAAAAATAAACGTAATTTTTAATACCCTTATAAATAGTACTTATCCCCTTTTTTAAAATATAATAATAAATAATTATAAAGTAATATATTTAGTTAATAATAAGAGCCTATTTAAACCTAAGAGTTACGTATTATTAAGTAATAACGACTATATTAAATTAGGAACTACTATACTACTTATTATTATACGTAGTACTTATATTATAAAGGGCGTTTTAAATAGACCTAAGGGGAAGAGAACTTATAATTTAAAGCTTTAAAATATTACTTATATTAAAAGATTTTATATTAATATAATTTTAAAAACTTTATTAAATAAAAGCGTACTTTAATATTACGGTTTAGATTATATTTTATAATAGGGAACGCTTTATAAAAATACTATTAAAAAGTAACTTATTTAAAAAAATAATCTAGTTTTCCTCGAATATAAGCTCCTTAAATCTTATCCTTTTTTTATAATCTTTAAATATATTTTATAAAGCCTAGTTAATATTATATTACTAGTTAGCTATAAAAAATTCCGTTATTTATATTAACATATTTATAAAAAGTTTAATAGCGCGCTCCTTTAGTACTTTAAAATAGGTTATTTTAAACCTAATACTCTTTATTAATTACTATATAAAACTTAAAGTATACGTATTAAACCTCTATTATAAGTTAAGTATAAAGTATATATATTATTTAATACTAAAATAGTAGTTTTAAAAAGACTACCCTTAAGAAAAGCCTTATAATTATAATACTATATATACTAAGATCTCTTTTACTTTAAACTATTTTTTAATAAATAATAATATATACTTATAGTTTTTAATAAATATAGTAAGTAGCTTAGGGAGTTTTTTTTAAAAACTAAAATAGAGAAAGAAGTACTTTTTATATTATAAAGCCTCGAAATAGCAATTCGTTATTAAAAAAGGACTCTAATTTACTTTTTTAAAAATAATAATAAAACCGCCCTCCTAACTATAAATATTAGATATATATATAAAATATAGTATAATAAGCTAAGAATTAAAATAAAACTTTTACCTCTATATATAAAAAAACTTATAAGTAACGTAAAAAGAGTAAATTAACTCGTAATTATTAAAGCTCGTAAAATGCGCTTTTTTATAAACTTCTTTACGAATTTATAAAATAAAATAGTATTAGTAATAATATTTATTTATAATATTATTTTATAAGAGGCTAATAAAGGAGATTCGCTTATTATAATAAAAATTAACTAATAAAAGTAGTATTAATACTAATAATAAACGGGTTACTAAGTATAGGATTTTAAATTAGTAACCCTATACCTTAGTAGTCTCTATATATATAGTTACTAAGTATACCCTTTTTATAAAAATTATAAGAGGGGTATATATTAAAAAGAGTTTAAACTACTTTCCTACGGGTATATAAAATACCTAATTAAATATATATTAAAAATATATAACTTATATAGAGTCTAAGTACCTGCGCTTAAGTAAGTATTTATTATAAAAAATATTAAGTTTAATAAAATTTTTTTTTATAATCCCGTATATAAAGAGTAAGCTATTATAAGTAAATAAATAAATTTAATAATCTAAAAAATATAAAAACTTTTTAATATTAATAATAAGTTAGTTCGAGTACTTAGGGAAGTAGATTTAGATTTTAAAAATACTAATATTTAAAATAACTTTATAATTAAAAATAGTATTATTATTAAATTTTTAACTATTTAGGATGCTAAATAACTAATAAACGTATTTTAGAGTATAATTAATAAGGTTAAAGAGGTTAATATAATTTTATTATTATTATTAATTTTTAAAATAACCCTTTTATATGAGCTTAGGGGTAGGGGTAAAAATGGGGATATAATAACCGGGTTATAAATAGCTCTATATAATTTATAGTCCTTTTTATAAGTACTTATATATATTATAAAAGTTCTTAAGTTTTTAATTCTTAATAGTTCTTAATAAAATATTAAAATACGTAATAAACGAAATATTAATTATAAAAAAGTAATTCTTAATATTAAAATTAACGTTAGTAAGGAACCCTTATAATAAACCTCTATTATTATATAAAAATAGAGTTTATAAAAACTACTTTATTAAGTACTAAGTAAAGCTTTATTAAGTCCTAAACGTTTAAACTAGGCTTATAAACCTTTATAATACTTTAATAATAATATTTTTATAATACTCTTATATTTAAATATAAAAAACGGTAATTATTATAACTATTATTAAGATTATTGTTTTTTAATTTTTATACTTAATTAGTAAAAAGCTATAAAAGAAAGTAATATAAAATATATAATACTTTATTAAATAGTAAAAGGAGTAGTTTATAAAACCTACTTAGAGCGCTTTAAAAGAGTTTAAAAACTACGACTTATTAAAATTAATTTCTAAAACTTATTAAAAAAGTTTAGAAATATTAAATATCTTTTATAATAACTATAAAAGCTACTTAGGGATATTATAAATATAAAAATAAAAAAGCTAAGGGATATTAATATATAAAAAGAAGTCGACCGTAATTTTAAATAAAAGATCTTATTTTTATTAAAATAGGTATATACTTATAAATACGATACTAATAACGAGGTTTATAAAATAAAAATACGTATATATATAAGGGGGGATATATAACTACTTAACCCTTTATAAAATACGTATATTTTAATACTTATTATAAAGGCCTTTAGGTTTATAATAATAATAACTACCTAATTCGACTTTAAAGCTAACTAATATAATACTATTAACGCATTCCTTAATGCGCTTTTTAAAAATAAAAAACTAATAATTATTAAACTCTTAGAGGGATATAAGGTTATTAATAAAATAAGTAAGTTTTAATACGCTCTATATAGCCTCTAAGACTTATTAATTCTTTAGTTCTAAATTTTTATTTTTATATTTTATAATATAAATATAATATATAGTTATAAAGAGATCTATATTTATTAAACCGTAAATAAAAAAATAATATTAGTGTTTTACGTTAACGACTTTATAGTTTTATATTATTAAGACGACTAAAAAGTAACTTAGGGGATCGTTAATAATATAAAAAAATATATTAACCTTAAAAAGAATAAACTAATTAATTACTTTTTTAAAATATAAATTTTATAAAACTATACTACTTATAAGGTTTACTTTATTTATAACGTATATATTAAGCGAGTTATTAAGCGCTTTAACTTTATAAATTTATTATATTTAGCTACCCCTTTTTTTTAAAACGAATTTAAACTAAATAAGGAGTAAGTAATAAAAAAAGAAATAAAAAGCTATTAAAAAAAGGTCGGAAGTATACTTTATATAGCTATAATAATTAAACTAGATATCGCTTTTACTTATTTATAATTATTATAGTTCCTAACTAACCTAAGCATAACTTATATTAAAATAATTAACTACTATATCTAATATTTCTATATAATAAAATATTTTACGCTCTATTATAATAGTATACTAAGTACGTAATTATTACTTCTAATTAGAAATACTAGTTTTATAAATAATAAAGTAATATAATAATTATTTTAAAAATATATAATATTCCTTTTTAATAGCCTAATTCAATAAAAATTAGTATACTAAGTAATAATTATAACGTTAATTACTAAAACTAAGCTTCTTTACTTCGAAAAAACTATAAAAAAGACTATAGTTCTAAAGCGCTTTTTTAAAAATATTACCCTTAATTTAAAAGAAGTATAGTTAATTAACTACGATAATTAGTAAACAATTCGACTTATTATAAGGAAAAGGGAAAATATAATTACTTAATTTTATTATATTAATATATAAAATATATAACTAAAATAAGAGTATATTAAAAATAGCTTCGAGGTTATTTATATATTAATAAAAAATATATTAATAAATAAACTTGTTAAAAACTTTTTATAAACTAAGTTTAAATATTTTTATATACTTCTTAACCTCTATAATATACAAAAAGTTATTATAAATAGCTAAAATAGTTAGAAATAATTAATTTAGGCTATATTTAAAAAAAACTTAATATTTAAAAATAAATAATAAATAGAACTTAAAGTGCGGCTTAGAGGCCTAAAATAAATAAAATAAAACTTTTCTTAGCCTAAAGGCCTAAACTCCTAAAATAACCTTACCCCATAGGGTATATATATATAAAAATAAAACCCGGGCTTATACTTATTATTTAAATTACTAATTTATAAAGTACGTAATTATTAAAATTATAATATTATTAATAAAAAGAGTAAGTATACGTACTAAGAACTATACTTTATATACTTTAAAGTTTATAAAACTAAGAGTAATAGGGGTAATAAGGGGCGTAAAAAATAGAATAATTATTAAGTTAATAACTTAGAGTATAAGAGTAAGTAGCGTAATAAGAGGCTAGTTATAAATAATTATAATAAGTATAATTAATAATATAAGTATACTTAGGGAAGGGGGCAGGGGGTATATAAAAAAAAAGTCCTCTATATAAAACCTAATATAATTCTCATATATTTTTTTATTATTTTTTATATAATAAATAATAATATAAAGCTTACTAATTTTTTATTAAAACTATAATTAAGAGTACGCTTTTTAATAATAAAAAAAATAATATATTTATAATAGAGAGAGTACTATTTATAATAACCTTAATAAGAGCCTAAGCTATTAGCTATATAATAATTAATATATTAATATATTCCTTAGCTAAATAGCTATTAAAATAGTACGTATATTAATTACTAATTTTTATAAAATAACGTTTACTATCTTTAGGGTTAGTAAACTAAAGGGTTATTTAAAAATAGGGTATATACTATACTAACTATTTTTTAAGAGCTACTCTTTCAAGCTTTTTAAGGACTAAGTATATATTAATTAAGCTTAGAATAGTAAAAAGAACTATACTTATTATAAGGGGTACCTTAGTTTCTTAGCGTTCTTTTTTATTTTTTATTACTTTTTTAAAAAAAGCTAGCCTTATATTTTTTAAACTTTAAAATATTATTAAAAACGAACTCCTAAAATAATAGTATATAATATACCCTTTTTAAAAAGCTTAATATTTAAAATATTCTTATTTTTATTTTTAAACTCCGAGGGGGGGATAAATAAAAGCTCTTTAAAGCTCTTATTATTACTATTTACTTTATTATTACCCTTATTACGATTATTAATAAGAGCTTTAAATTTAATAAAGTTCTTAGTATCTTTATTAATAGCTTTAATATTTTTTTAATTAAAGAAAAAGAGCTTAGTAACTAGGCCTTAATAAGTAAATAAGAAGTTATAGGGGGGGGTAACGACCTAAAAAGGCTCGTTAATATTATTACTTATTTAAATTCTTAATAAACTATATAATATATATATAAAAAGTATTATAAAAATTACGTAAAACTTATTATTATTTTTAAATATATTAAATATTTATATTTAAAATAAAATTAATAAATAATTTAATAATATAAGTATACGTACGTAATAAACGGGGGTACTTATAATAATTATAAAAAAGTTAAAAAAAAAAGAAAAATAATAACTAAGTAACGTTATAAGAATTTAGATATATATAAAGTAGCTAAATAGCCTCGCCCTTAGTAATTTATATACTAAAAATAATAAAATACGTACTATTTTAAATTAAAATTTTATTTATTTTAAATAAAGGGATATATTTATAATAAACGCGGTTTAAAAAATATGTATTCCTTATACTTTTTTTTTTATTTATATTTAACTAAATCGGGCCTTTATAAGGGTATTTAGAGGTTTTATTTTAAGTATAATAACTCCCTAATAGTAATAATTAGGGGGTATATTATATAATAAGGATAGTAACTATATTTTATAAAGTACTTATTACGTACTAAATTACGTATCTATCTTAGATATTATATATATAGACCTTTTCTTTTTATTTATTTCTATTTTAATATATTAAGCCACTTTTACTATACTCCGTATACCTATTACTGCGTGCCATAACTCGTGATAAATTCCTAAAAGACTGGTTGACCAGATAATGCGTCAGGCTTTTCCACTAGTTTGGCCCAAGCTTCATCATCCTTGCGCAGTGCGCATCCTCCTCTTCCGGATCTCCTGACCTGAATGAGCGCTCGAAGCGGCTCAAGCCCAAGAAGTCGAGTTCCACACCGTCGCACTTCAGCGTATAACATCCCCCGGTGCTTGGGTATCCATAGACTGTGGTCCAGTGACCCACGCCGAAGGCTGTACGGCGATTGAGGAGTAGGCGTCCTGCGTCGTTGAAAGCGGCGACGAGGCGTTCTTCGCGTTTTAGTGCTTTACGAACTTGGTGCTCGGCTCGTCTTTCCACGCATCGACAACGTCTTTGGCCATGTCCGGCTTCCAATGCTGACGACAGTGCTTCGGACGGCATGGTCACTGCCGGCCGGCTAGGCGGTTCGGCTCGGGAAGACATGTGCGCTGAGAGTAAAACCATGGCAGTGTAGAATACAATGGCAGCGGTGGCGTAGAGGGTGTGAGACATTGTTTTGGGCATAACTCGGTCGCTCGTCGGGCAGAATACACGGCCTCCCCTCTAGGTATCAAGACCGAGGTGTTCTTGGCGGCGGGGAAGCCTGAGGGCATTGACAGTGTGCTACTTGCACTCAGCCCAGGGTTGCCGGCGGCATGCTTAAAGTAAATTTAATATAGTGCATCAGATATACAGCATGAAATTGCGAAATCAGCAACCTAGTCTTGACGATGATACCGCGTTCTATATGGCTGCCTTCAAAGCGTCGGAGACTCCCGAGTCAATGCAATCATGGTGGCCTAATTGACGACGTTGGATTTGTCCTCTCATACTTGGCAGTTCAGGCACCCAAAATAACTGAATATCCGCTTGAACACTACAAAAAACGATGTATATTACTCGATGTCGTCAATGGAACGACACGTAAGCTGTTGCTGCCTAGTTGCCAATCCTGAGACCGACATGAGCTATTGCAGCCTACCTAGTAACAAGAGGAGTGTCGCTTTTGTGCAATGATTAATGCAGACTATTGTGAAACATAGGCAGAGGCATCGGTTTTATTTGATGATATGTGTTTCGTAAGTAAACTTTCTTGCACCCTGATTGACGCAATAAGTTGAACCCGTGTATACGATGAAAGCTGAGTTACAGCAGTGAACGACGAACAAATACTTCATGCAATGCTTTTCCAACCAGTGCCACCCAGATTTGAGAAACCAATACGCTTATCCATGAGGGGGAATCATATGTTCGATACAAGGCCGTTTTCATAAAGAGGTCCGGTGGCTACATGTAGGTGCGTTCTCCTCAGGAACGTTGCCCAGCCATTCCATGACCAGAACAAGAATGCAACTATGGCTCGTGGTCGTCGTACGACTTTCGTCGTTGATCAAATATTTCAGTGAAGGTCACAACTTCTTTTTCGCCCAGCTCTATTGATGGTGGCGGCGGGGCTGGGGTAGGAGCAACTTCGACATTGGATATTGGAGTAGCTTTGCCGCTAGAGTTGATCCAATGAATGACAAATGCGGTGAAGAGAACTACCCAAATTTTAGAGTCTGATCAAAGTTGCAGAACGGCTCTGGCGAGGAGGGAAGACGAAGCGGGAAGGTACGGAGTAAACTTACTGTCCGTATTGCAACAGGTGAGACAAAGCCAAACTATCTCGCCTTCCAGAGCGACCAACACTGATAGGTTGCTAGAAGAGATCGATGTTAGCCCAATCAAGAATTTCATGCTTTCACATCATTTATCGCTTCTTACGCAATGCTAATGGCCAATGTGCCGATAACACCGGCAAACGTTCGTAATGCGAGTCTCCGTAGCCTTACGTTGGGCGGAACTCGAGAGAAATGAAGGGTATTCTCATGCATCGTCCATGGCTTCATCATCGATATTTGAATCGAGTGTAATCCTAATGACCCGGTGTCAGAGCTTGTCCAGATTCAGAGAGACTGAGAAGCCACATGACTTACTCAGTAGTGGAAACAAGAACAGAGACGTCAGATACACGTTGACAACAGCGTCAAAGAAAATGACGGGCAACAGGATGGTGCGTTCCAGTCCGATACTGCAGACATCATTTTCCTTGTCGTACCGAGACCCTCGACTAGCAGAGCAACAGGTGTTAGTGTATGTTTCGGGGACAGAGCATGAGAATACTTACGAGACAAAGTTGAACGTTGCTATAATGCCGTATACAGCTAATGGCAATCGGTCAGGGATGTTGGCGACTGGGCTCGGAACATGGACATACCCAGCATGACAAACGCATTGAATACATACAATTTGGACTTGAGACGAGACTTGGTAGTGCCTCGGATAACATGCTGGTCAAGGCGTTAGCCGTGATTGAGATCGGGGGGTTATTTGGGGTAGAGTTTTACCGCTTTATCAACCATGAAAAGGTAGATGAGCTGATTGAAGAGTCAGATTGGCCAAGATTCAACGATTGGGATCGAAGCCTGGAGGACCAGTAAACGTACGGCCTGTGACGGATTTAGCAATGATACCAACAACGGACTTGATTTACAACTTACTTTGATTACGACGTAGGCAGTCAGACACAGTATGCCCGCAGCTGAACATGGTATGAAATCCATGCGAAGCTCAGCCAGAAATAAAAGCTGGAAGACCCATGATCCGAAGACGAAAAGGCACGAGAAGAGGTAGGTGAATAACACAACTGCGACATGTTCTTTTAGCCCAAAAGGTTCCAGACTCTTTTCGAAATGTCACCCCTTACGCCATCTTGTCCATGGCAACGGACGCCAGTCTTTAATCGCGGACCACTGGTGACCTTGAAAGCCATTAGATCTTGTCGATAACCTAGCAGCAACGATTCCCTCACGAAGTAGGTATGCCAGGAGGCAAGACGATATAGGTGCGATAATGAGGCTGATAATCTGCTCGGGGCGGATCTCGTGTTTCGGGCTGCTCGACGTCTCGATGACTGTGGAGTCGATGTCGTCCATCTCGAAGAGGGGATTCGCCAAAGGAGTGTCACGGTGGAGGAGGACCTCTGACCTCTTGTCGATGCCGGTGTCCTTCAATATCAACGCTGTGTGACATGTGCTGAATGATGAGATCCTGAGATCAATGGGCCATGGAACGTATCAGCTGGCGTGCCTTGGTATAAGTAGATTTCGGATTGACGAAGGTCAGATGCGGCCGAGTGCACATGTAGGGAGGCTTAAGGTTTGAGGCGTTGCTAATGGGCTCCTGTGCAGTAGGGTTGGACTGCCATTCGTGGATTAGGTTCTGAAGGAAGCCTTACGACGGTGTTATGACTCGCTTTTGGGTTTGGGCTACTTCAGTCGAATATTCAGTCTGGCCTGTCGATGGTATTTTTTCAGATGAGCTTACCGCTTTGCTGGCACCGTCATCCTCGTAACTTTCCCAAGAAAGTGGCCATCAGACTGGGGGAGCTCACAGTAGAGATCTTGTGGCAGCCAAAGCCAAGACATTCGGGTATGAGCTCTTCTACAGTGCTGCCATAGCGCAAACCGGCGCGCATGGTGTCCGGCATCTACCTTAACCGCGAATGATGAGTATCCCCAGCGGTCGAAGTCCAGAGTGTTTCCTGACATCCGGACATTGCTGGAGACCGTCGCTTGAATTATTCGCCGCAGCCAGCAAATGCAGCATACTTGAGACGATCGTCACTCCAAGGGGCTAAACTTCGCAGGGTACGGTAGCAAGCTGCAGAAGGACCGCCTAAAGCCTTTGGAGAAACTAGTAATAACGAACATCTCCTAATGTTTCGTCTTGTATCCTCACCAGAAAGATTCTCGCGAGGAATTCAGCGATGCCTGCCGAGCAGAGTGCGTGGCACCCCCATCCCACACTTGTATAGTTTCCATCTCCCCTAGCAGCCCGTTTCTGTACACCGGGGGAAACTTTAAGCCCCAAACGGGATCATTCAAAGAGACAGTAACGGGCCTAAGCTCTGCAGTGGAGAAGTTGCGAGCCAATCGAGTGTTTGGACTGCTTGTGAGGAGTGAGTGTCATAGCTCCTATTAGCGGCGATTGATACATCAACCCGATGTAGTTCTGGATCTGAATCCATAGCATGCGGCCCGTACGTGAGTTTCTCGGTCCCTCATCTGTGGAGGCGTCAACATCCCACATAAGCCTTGGAATAATCGTATTCCAGTCGCTTTGTGTGCAACAGTAGTATCTCGTGGGAGATACTAGGAACGTACCTGATTCCCCTGCGTGGTGACATGCGCTACGCTAACCGTAAGCTCCGGTTGCTCCGCTCAGTATTCCCTACCAAATAATCTAGCCTTCATTTGCGGTCTACGGAGCGGTCCTCTGGGACAAATTCGAGCCCTTATCCATTGCCAAAGACACAACAGTCTGAAAACGCGTGTCTGTTGTTCTGCATTCAAATACTTCGTTTTGATAGCATAAGTGCGTAAGTAGGCGTCAGTCCCTCGACGGGTCAGCCGGCACTGTGCCGCCGGGGTTCTGGCCGCATGGCTTTTTGTGGCTGGTTTGGCTTCAACGGTTCTGCTGACCGGGCAGACAATATCGTGATGCACGAGGTGCTACTGCGCGTCCTGCCCGTTGTTATGCGTCGTCGGCACGTTTTCAGGTGCAGGCAGAGATGTAACACACTAGGTATACGAAAAATGACAGGTTTCCTCGCGAGGGCTCCCTCACCCGTATGCATCGTACCACTCGACACCGAAAGGTTCAACTTCTAGAACGTAGAAGATTTGCTACCATGAGAGACGGGGAACCGCTGCACGTTTTCGTTTTTCATCGAGTTTTGACATCCCAGAAATCTGGTACACCACAAGCAGAGTCTCAGTACAAAGCTCAAGACGAAGCTTTCCATGATGGAAGCGCCGACAAGACTGGGCAATCAATGAAACGGTCTAAAAACCGGCACACGGCCTCCGGAGCGTGGTCCAGCAACGCATCAAGTTGTAGAGCATTTTCTTCAGGTGGCAGCTGCACCAAACTCAGCCTCGGCCTGAGTCCTGGGTTCTCCCGACTTTCTCGAACTCTAGTTCGGATTCTCCCGATGGGTCGGAGTCACTTACCCTTGCCGTGGGAGGGGCACTGGGGGATCGGAGGAGAGGGGAGCGCAGAGGTGGACACAAAGAACTGCTGTCTTGGCGTCCGGGGCACCCCCACATCGGCACCCAACCTTGGTGAGTCGGGCTCCTGGGCAGTTGATTCGGTTTCGCACCTGGTACTGAGCGCCGCATGCTCTAGGATTTGGTCTGTTTAGGCTCTTACGGACCTTTCCTAGGGCTGAGGATCACTTCAGGCCGGCAGCAGGCCAGTCCGTGGTCAGAACCAGACTCTCCACAGACCCTTTGGACACTTTACTTACCCTTTTGAGAATACGTATGCGGTAGCTCATTGGCGGGAGTAAATTGCCGTACCGATTCTGTTTTATATAGTAGTGATAGAGGTAGAGTCGACTTAGTGTTTGGAACGTGCTCTTTTCACTGATAATATGTGGGCAAGCTTATTAGCGGGTTATTATTATCAACGGACGACAAACTATCTCCAACCAGCCGCTGTGCGATGATGATCCAATTTGTATCTGCCTTCACATACTAGAATAGGGTGGGGCGATCAGTCCTGGTAGTTCTTTTTTAAAGCTAATTAAGCATAGGTATTTGCGGGAGGGCTAATCGGAGTAAAATATAAAAAAAAAGGCCCTAATTAGAAATAGGGAGTTAAATAGCGCGGATTTTTATTTTAATTATATATATACTTTTTTAAAATCGAACTAAAGCCTTTTTAATAATTTATTTTTAAATATAATAATATAAGACGATTAAGAAGTTTATTTTTTTAATTTAGTTAATATTATCCTTTTCCCTTAGTTATAATTCCGTTAATTAAGGCTATATTAACTTAATTAAAAGAAGTATTTTATATTATTTTTATAAGTATTAGTAGTTTTTTTAAAGTACTATACTATAAGAGTCCTTTATACCCTATACGTTTTTAATAGTCTTCCTCTTTAAAAATCCCTTTTTTATTAAATAAAAAAATAAATAAGAGAAAACCTAATTCGATTAAAAATATTTTAAATAATTAATTAAAGAAAACGGCATAACGATTAAGATAAATATAAGTAATAAAACTTTAATTTAAAAAAAATAACTAAATAATTAAGATATAATAATAAAGATATATAAAAAAGGACTTCTTATTTAATAAAATAGGGGATATAATAAACTTTAAAAAGTAAACGAGATAAAAAGTAAAAAAGAATGCGGATACTTAGGATTAAATTAGGCTTAAGTATAAAACGCTATAATAATATAAAAAGATAAGTAACGAGTTAAGATTAGAACTAATAAAACGCTTTAATAAGTATAACTAATTATTTAATTAGACTATTCCCTATTAATTAATATAACCTAAAGACTTAATAATAAACTTATTTAGAGGTATAAATATATTAAACTAAGGGCGCTTACGAAACTAGCTTTTAACTAGACCTATTAATAATTTTAATTAGTATTATTATAAGCCTAATATAATATCTAATTAAAACTTTAGTTATATACTTAGTAGGGACTAAGAAGAACGGTTTAAATTATATTAATTAAAATAATAACTATATTCTAGCTATTAAAACGGCTCCTCTCCTCCCTTTTTAAACTCTATTTAAAATAAATAAATTAATATAAAACTATTAAAATTATAAATAAAATCGACGAACTATATTTTTAATAACCCTAGATTATAAATATAAATAATTAATACGTTATTTTTATTACTATTAGCGCCCCTTAGGACGTTTAATTATATAAACTTAACCCTTTTATTTTAAATAAACTATTTATTAAACTAGCTTTTATAGTTTATTAAGATTTATAAGTTACGGAATTATTTAATAATAAAAAAGCTACTCTTTTTAACGGATCTACTCGCTAATCTAATTAAAAAAAACTAGTTATAACTTAAGTTAGGATAAATACTTTAATTAATACTTTTTTAAATACTATTACTACTTAGATTTAAATAGCCGTGCCTTAGACTAAGGGCCTTATAATTCTTTAGCTTAATTTAATAAAAAATATAAGTTTTTATAAAATACTATCCCCTAGTTAAGAGGGGACTATAGTTTTTAAAAATAATAATATTATAAATTTTTTAGAAACGTTTAAGGACTAATACGAGATTAGTAAGGTCCCGGACCGATTTAGGAGTAAACTTATTATATATATTATAAAAAGAAATTATTAAATTCTAATTAAGGACGCGATTAAAAGACTACCCTAGGCCTAAGCTAAGGATTTCTTTTTAAAAAAATATAAGAAATAGGATATTAATTACTTTTTAAATAAAAAAGAGTAAATTAAAAAAGTTACTAAGGGGCTACTTATCTCGTTTTTTAATTTAAACTCCGCTTAAGTACTATTTACTAAAATTAATAATATAATTACCCTTACTAAATAATAAGACCTTTATATTATAACTAATAAGAGCTTAATTAAGGCTGTATATAAGCGGTTTTATACTAATATTATAAAAAAAGTAATAAAGGAAGTCGGGGTTATTTTAAATAGCTTTATTAAATTAATAAAGTACGCGAGGTTTAAAATAGGATTTTTTAATATAATTGCGTATAAAAAGGAGTATAGCTTACTTTTTATAAATAACTAGAATTAACTCGAGTTTTTATTATAGCCCCCTACTCCTTAAGTATATAAAAATACTTAGTATTAATATCTGAACTATTAATAATATTACTAACTAACGATAGAAATCTAGGTTACTTAAGTAGCTATTAATAATACTACTAATTTTAACTTAATTAATAAAATAAGTAAGCTAAAAATTTATTAAAATAGTATTTATTTTTAAGGCCCTACTTATATATTTAATATAAGCACTACGCGTCTTAATTAGCCCTTAATTATAGGACCTAAGGATCGCTACTAGTATTATTAAAGTTAATACTACTAAATTATTAAGGATTATAATTAGTATACTCTTAATAAAGACGCCTATTTTATTATTTTAGCTTAAAGAGCTTAATATTATAAAAAGTATAATAATTATAAGCTTATAAATAATATCCCCTTTATTATAATTAAAAATAAAAAAAGGCGTATAATTACTAATTACGTTACCCTCTTTTTTTACGTAGTAAATATATTAACTAAAGAAAATACTAAGCTCTTAGCTAAGTAGATTCTAAATTACTAAATTAGATTACTTTAGTAAACTATACTTATACTTTCTTTAGCTAATTTTATAAGTATAATTAAATACGTTTATATAGTACGACCTAATTTAAGCTACTATAACTAAATAGACGTTTATACTATTTATAAGGGAAGACCCCCTAAGAACTATACCTTAGTAACTAAACCTTATTTTAAAAAAATATATAAGATTAATAGCCTAACTTAGCTTTTATAACTTAAAAAAAAACGGTTTCTTTTTTTAATTAAAAAAGAGAAATTATAGAGATTAATAATAATAATAAGGTTTTTAAAATAATAAAGAACATAATTCCTAAATTTATTTCTAAGCCCTAGCTTATTAAAGTTCTAATTAGTACTTTTAATATTAATACTTAGGGAACCTAAGAGCCTCTTCTTTATAAAACCTAAAAAATAATAATTATAAATTAGCCCTATAATTTTAACCTTAAGGCTAAGGTTAAAAAGTTAATAAAAAAGAGGCTTAAAGCTCTAATTTTATTTTTTATAAACTTTTTATAAAAAATTATATTAAAATATATTATAATAATAATAATTTTAATATATAATTAAGGGTATTTTAATACTAATAAAATCTTATTAAAAGCTCTAAAGTCCTTAGTTAACTTAGTAAAGAATAAATAATAGTAAAAAAATATTAAAGATCTTTTTAATAAATATAATAAAAACCTCTTTTTAAAGCCGAGCTATATAGCTAAGATTAGTAAAGTTAGAGGCGCTAACTTAACTTTTAAAATTCTAACTTTTATAATCTCGAACGCCTATTTATAATTAAAAATCTAGATATTTAATATAAATTAGGATAATAAGGGTTTAATAATTATTATAATTTTAAATACTAGGGCATAAATTAATATTCTCTTAAAATAATATATTAAGAAAGCTAGTATTTTTTATATAATAATAAAGCTTTAAATATAAATATTTAAATACGATTTAATTAGTTAAATAACTTTTAACGGTTTTTATTTTATAAATATATAAATTAGTAAGTTTAAAGTAACTATTTATTTTTTTATTAAGGACGAGCGAGAGACCTCTAATCTATTACTACTAAGTCTCCTATTTATATAAAATACTAAGCTATTTTTTAAATATAATAAGTTAATAATTACTATTTTAATTTATACTAAGGACGTAAAGCTAAGGATCTTAATAAGGATAATTAAGACGAACGGTTTTTAGGATATAAAAGATATTTTATTTTAGCTTAAGTAGTATATAAAAGAAGTTTTTAAATTAAAAAACTAAATATTAGTAGTATAACTAAGAATACTATTAGTTTTAATAACCCCTATTTAGAATCTAAACTAAAAGAAGACGAGTGTATTATAGTGGTCTTAAACTAAAACTAAGCTAACTAAATTATAATTATAATTACGCTTTATATAATTTAGCCTTAGATTATATAAATTAAGAAAGTAATAGTAACCACTCGGGGTAAGGCTAGAAGTATACCGAACGGATTAGCTAACTTAAATAATTTACGTTTTTTAATAAAAATACTTACTTTTTAATAAAAGGAATTATATATTAAATAACGAATTAAGAAGCTAGGATGAAAGGCGTTAAAATTATATAAAATAGCTAAAAAAGCTTTTTATAAAATTCCCCGCGCTATTAAAGCTAATATAATATATAAAAAAAAGGACTAGAAGGTTTAGCTAGTTAATAATACGCCTTTTAATAGATTAATACTTAATAATAATCCTTATTAAAAGCTTAAAAAGGTTGAGGAAATTAAAAATAAACTATAAAACTAATCGGGCCCCTATAAGGATATTATTATACCTAAGTTCTTTAATATAAAACTAGGCTCTAAATTAATAAATAATTAACTTTAAGCTATCCTTAAGGATTATAACTATCTTTTATTTTATAAATAAGATCTCTTTAAGTAAATACTCTTTAATTAAAAAAAAATACTAGCGTAAGATTTCCCTAAATATAGCTATTTTAACCTTATAATTACGCTACTATAATTAATTAAAACTATACTTTATAAGGCTTAGTAAGTAAAGGGTATCCCTATTTTAAAAGCTCTATTATTAAAAGCTTTTAAAATAATCTAAGAATATATTACTTAAAATATTATTAAAAAAAGCTATATTATATATTAGAACCCTTAGTTCTTAATAATTAAGAAGGATAGTAGTCTTTAGCTAATTAACTTAATAATAAAAGTTAATACTATTACCCTTCGGGACGCCTAATAACTACTTAATATTAATAAGTTTTTAAAAGAATTTATTATAAATTAACTTATCTCCCTCTTAAATTTCTTTTTTAATTATAATTAAATTTTTTTAAATAAAAAGAGCTATAATTTAACGACCTTTTTAACTCTACTTAGGCTATATAAATACTATACCCTCTTATAAAAAATAATAAATTTAATAACCTAGTTCTATCGAATTATAACCCGTATTCTTTATAACTTAATTTTAAAATATTATAGCGCTTTTATTAATAATATTATAATTAAAAACCCGTAATCTTATTATAATAATAAGTACTTAACTAACTATCCCGGGATTTAGCGATTTATTTACGAGTACTTTTAGAATATTAATTAAGTCTTAGTTAATATTAAGCTAGCTAGCTATACTATCTTTAGAGCGAAGTTATAATAATACTAATTATTTATAGTTATTATAGGCTATTTTTACGAAATAAAAAGAAAATAGCTTAATTAAGTTAAAGTCCTTAAGATCCTTAAATAAATAAAATACTTAAACGTTTTAAAAATTAGATCGTTTTTTAATATTATTATTTTTTATTACTATTAAATTAAGTAATTTTTTTTTATAATAGCCCCGTTATACTCTTTACTTAGTAAGAACTAATTTTTTAAATAGGGAGTATTATAAATTAAGGTTATAAAAATATTTAAAAAGGTAATTATTATAACCCCTATTTTAGTTTTATTAAACTATAGTACTAAAGCCGGACGGATTATTTTTATAATAGACGCTAATATTAAAAAATAGGGTAGTATACTTAGTTAAATTATTAATAATAAGCGTATTATTACTTAATATAAAAGCGGGATATAGTGCGGACTAGAGCTTAATTATAACTTTAATAAGTTTAAAATACGAAGCGTTTTAATAAACCTAAAGCGTTTTCGTAATTATTTATTCGGGATTAACTTCTTATTAAAAACTAATACTTAGGTCCTAGTTATTTAGATTAATAATATTATAAATAACCTATTATTAATAATAATAACGCACTAGCTTTCTTAAATTAGACTCTTTAACTTTAAGATTAAGTATATTAATAAAAAGAAAAATATTATAGTAGATAGCTTTTTAAAAAAAACCCCTAGCTAATTTAACTTAGCTAAAGTAGAGCTTAATAAGGATATTAAGGATTTTATTAACGTACGAGTTTTATAAATACGAGTTATAAAGAACTTTTTTATTATAATATATAGCTATAATAACACTACTATTAATTAAATATAAGAAATAAATATTCTAACCGATTTACTAATACTAAACGAATAATAATCAGATTTTTTAAAATAAATTACCTATTTCCTCTTTATTTTAAAGAGGCTAATTAATATACCCTTTAATTAATTTAGATATTTTAAGTAAATAACGATATAATTTATTATATAAAATAAACTTCTATTTTAATAGAGGATAAAGACCCGTTCTTAACTTACTTAAGTAATTAATAATAAGTATTACTAAGTAAACCTAATTAATAAAATATATAATAAGTCTGGGTATAGGGGACAAGAGGCTACTTATTTCTATTTTATAAAATAATATTACTAACTAGGGATATATACTTAGGCCCGGGAGCTAATTATAATTTATAAAGCTTATTAAAAAGCTAGATTATAATACTTTAATAACCCCTATATATTTACGGTCCCGATTTATAAGCCTTTTTCCTAGATCTATTTAAATATTTAATATATAAATAAATAAAAAGTTATTAAAGCGCATTATAAGTTTATAAAATACTTAAAAATATAGATTATAACGAACGCTATATTAAAAAATATTACGAAGTTTATTTAAGAAGATATTATTTATTACTATAGGATTTATAGTACTTTAATTATTAACGGGGGATGAGAAAATATAAGTACTATTACTTAGTTTAATTAATAATATAGTACTTAATAAAAAGTTATATTAGCTTATAACCCTCGTATTAATAGGCTTTTTAAAAAGGGTTACTAACTTATTACGTATATACTTCGTATTTAGTTAAATTAAAAAAAAAAAATATTAAGCTTATACTTACTACGGCCCTTTTTATAAATAAGATAATTATTAAAACGTTATTAAGTTATATACCGTTCTATTTTATTTATAATTATTATATAACGACCCTAATTAAAAAAAAATAATAATTTAGAGGGTACTTAATTAAGAAAATATATATATAACGGATTAAGAAGTTTAAACTTAATTACGAACTTTTACTTCTTTAATAAATAACTAAGAAGCTATAGTTAATAAAATCGCTTAATACTAAGCCTAAACCTATAACTAATTTAACTCTTTATACTCCCTTTAATTAATAAAATTATAACTTAGTAATTTAGTTCTTATTTTTAATATTTAATAAAAAATTAATATATTAACTTCTAAAAAACTCGATTATTATTAATAAGGACTTTTTTATATTTACTTAGCTACTCTAAATAAATCGTTATATTAACTAGAAACGCTTATTAATAACTTAATTATAGGGGCTATTTATATTAATAATTAACTTAAGAAGTTCTTAAAGTCTTTAAAAGGCCTTTACTTATTATTTAACAAAGCTAATTTTTATAATAACTTTATTTTTAACTTAGCTAACTTTCTATCCTTATAAAATAATATAATTAACGCTACGATTTTATTTCTTAATTATAATAATAATATAATAAACTTTAGGGATGAGGATACTTAGCTACTTATTAAATAAACCTAATTATAAATAAAAGCCTCTTAAAAAGGGTAAATTACCCCTTATTACTACCGATCCTTAATATAAGCTACGAATTTTTATTTATTAAATATTTATTTTATAAGAATATTACTAAATCCTATTAATTCTTTAGTTATTTTTTTATTTAGATTTAAAATAAAAATATAAAGGAATAATAAAAAAAAGAATTATTTTTTAGTTATTATAATTAAAAACCTAACGACCCTACTTATTAACTATATAATTATATTAAAAAACCTTACCCCTCTTTTTAAGTATTTAAGTTTAGTTCTTTATTTAATTAAGCCCGCTTAAAATCTAGCTTAGCTTATATAGCTTCTTACTTTATTTATTTTATTTTTAAACGCTAATAGCTTTTATAAATTATAAACGTATAGTTTTTAATAAAGTATATTAAAAGGGCGTTTTTAAAAATAAAATCGTACTTATCCTCCTTAGCCTTAGCGGCTTTAATTTAATTAAAAACTATATAAACTAAAGTCTTAACTTTTTTAATATTAATTAAAATTAGAAATACTACCCTATTACTACTTATTATATAATAATAATAATAGCCTTACTTAGGATCGGCCCTGGACTTTTTAATATCTTACTAACCCTAGCTCTTTTTAAAGTAGTATTTTTTATTTTTAAAATATATATAATTATTATATTAATTATTAAAATAATCTAATAAAAGATATATTTAAAATAGGGGACTATTTTTTTAATTAGCTCCTTAGTATTAAAACTAATATATTTTTAAAAAGACTACGTATAATAGTTATAAAGTATAGTATTCCGAACGCTATAAGCCTAGATAAGTAAAGAATTAATAATAAGGGTTCGTTTATTTAATTATTAAAATAGAGGGCTAAAGTAATTAACGTAATTATAACTAATAAAAACCCAACGGCTTTATAAAAATAATTTACTTATAATACTTAGTTTACTAACGTACTTCTTAATAACGTTCTAATTCGTAGTTAATTATTAAAATTTTTAAACTATTTATTTTTTAATATATTTACTAAACTAAGGATTTATAATATAAAATTTAATATAAAGCTCTCTAGCTAATTTAAAAAGAGTTAACTAATTAATAATTTTAAGGATTTAAAAAAGAAGAATATTAAATTAGGACTAGGATTAAAAAGATTAAATAGAATAGCGCTTATTATAGTTTACTTTTTACTAACTTTTTAAAACTTATAGCCCTAAGTTTTTTAAAAATAAGCCTTTTTAAGAGTAGAAAAAGAATATTACTAAGGCCGGACGTTATAATAAGTAGTTTTAATAATTTAATATATATTATTAATAACTAAAGTATTAAATATAATAAGTAAATAAATTATATTATTAAAAAAAGAAAAGAGACTAAGTAAAAAAGGATAATTATAATTAAAAAGCTATTATTTAAGAGAAGAAATAAAAAGGAATAGAGGGATTAGGGGAGGGCCTTTATATACCCCCTTTAAACCTAAAGTATTAAAAAAAAAAGTATTATAGGCCTCTTAGCTAATTAATACTAAATTATAGCTATTATATAAAAAAAAAAAGGAGTAAATTACGGATCGGGGCCTTTTTATTATTTATAATTTAGTACTTTCTTTTTTAATTAATAAAGGCTGCTTCGTAATTAGTATAAAAGAGCAGCCTTTTACCTAGCTACTTAACTTTTCTTTTTTCCCTCTTTAACTACTATTATTATTATTAAATAGCTATTTTTAACTTAAATATTCTTTAGCCTTCCCTTATACTCTTAAACCTAAAATATTACTTCCTTATAACTATTACTAATTAAACCTCCCCTAATTTTCACTTTTTAATTTACTATATAAATACTAACTTAGTTATTTATAATAGCCTTTTTACTTCCTATTTCTCTTTTTAAACTAAATAATAAAAAGGATATAGCGCGAATTTAGGGTTTAATTATAATAAAGGGCCTTAAAAATAATACTAAATACTAACTAAAAAAATAGGATCTAAATAAATATATTATTTTTAATAAGACTAACCCTAAAACTATTATAAATATTAAGAACTCTTAGTTTATTAATTTTAATACGAACTATTAATATAAAGCGTATATTAATTATTACCTAAGCCTAGTATTTAATTAAACTAGCTTCCCTTAAATAATCCTAACCCCTTTTAAATTTAATTATCCTAAGTAGCTCGGTATAAGAGACGCGCTTTTTTTTTTTAATTAGCGCCCTAAGGCTTTTAAGGGTTTAAAAAACTAGAAAACTTAAATAAATTAAGATTATTATAAAGTAATAAAGGTCCTAACTAATTATTATAACCTTTAGGGACGCTTATTATATAAAAATTAAATTCGAAAATACAAAATTAGATTTATAATAAAGATTATAATACGAGACCTTACCCTAGTACGTAATATAGTTATAATTAAAAAGGGATAAGAGAGCACTTTTAAACTAAATAAGACCCCTACTCTAAACCCTTAAACTTAAAAAACTATATAAAAAATTAGGACTTTAGTATACTTAGTAATCTTCTCTTTTTATATTAATAATCCGGGCTACTTTATAAAATTAATTATTAACTAGTAAAATAGTATAGTTTATTAATATAATCTAAAATAAGCTTTTAAGTATTTAGAGAGAATATTTATTAATAATATTTAAGCCCTAAAAGCTTTTTATAATTAAATTAATATACCTCTCTATATTTAATAATTAATTAATATAAATACTTACGTAATCCTTATAGTATAATAACTAAATAAATAAGAATATAATTTATATATACTTAAGTAGTTTTGTAATATAGTCTAATATAGCTAACTTAACCTAACTTATAACTTATATTAAATAACCTATAAATATTTTAAACTATTTAATAATAAGCTTTACGTAGCTTAGATTTAATAAATTAGTTACGAGTTTTAATATAATAATAATTATTTTTTTAATATAATAAGACCTCCCCTAAGTAGGTTTTTTAAAAAAATAATATATAATTAGGATTTTTAAAATAGGCTTTATACTAACTTAGATAACTCTAACTACGTTATAATTAATATCCCTAAAGTATTAACTCCTTAAAAATCCGGTTTTTACTTACTTAGCCTAGGGTTTATTAATTAAAATCTAAGAATTTATAACCCTTATAATTATAGCTATTATACTCTAATTAATCCTATATATTTTAAAAAAATAAAGGGAATAATTAAAAGCTTTAAGTAAGGGCTTATTACTCTTAAAAAGTCGCCCTTATTATCTTAATTTTTAAAAATACTAAAGAATACTCGGGGATTTTTAATAAGTAGCGACCTTATTTAAACTCTATAGGTAATTAAACTAATAAAGGTTACTAACTAGCGTCTAGATATTATTATTAATAATTAATTTATATACTTAATTAATATTTTTAAAACTTATTAAGTTACGTAGTTCTTATTAAATATATTACTACTTAAATTATTATTATACTTTAGTTTAGCTCTTAATAAAGCTAGTCTAAGTAATTAAAAAGGTAGTTTTTTAAATACTCTAGTTAGGGGCGAGAGTAGCCCTATTATAAGGACTTTAATTAAAATACCGAGAGTTTAGTTAAAATAAGAGATTATTAAATATACGCTTTCTAAGTATAATCGGGTTATATAAAAAAATAGTAAACGCTAATATTAAAAATTAGCTAAGTTTTATTAAAACCTTTTATAATATCGTAGTATATATAAAAATAAAACTAATATTAATAAGAGTACGAGGGAATAATAAGTTAATTAGTACGACGATTTAATTATAAAAACTATATATATAACTTTAGTTTATGCTTTTTAAATACTATTATTAATAAAAAAAGCCGGAAAGAACTAGGGTAATAAAGGTTAGGATCGGGAGATTATTAAAGAGGAATAGGATAAAAACTAAGTAAAGCTAGTAAAAAAAATAGAAAAAGTAGAGAAAGTAATTATAAAAAAAAAGGGTAAATAGAAGGCTTAATACGATTAACTATATATAATAATTAGGACTAATCTAAGATAATTTCTTTTTATAAAAAATTAAGAAAAAAAGAAATTAAGGGATAATTAGAATAGGGTAAGGTAATTAGTTCTAATAGTTCTTTTTTAAAGCTAATTAAGTATAAGTATTTATAAGAGGGCTAATTAAAGTAAAATATAAAAAAAAAAGCCTTAATTAAAAATAGGGAGTTAAATAGCGCGGATTTTTACTTTAATTATATATATACTTTTTTAAAATCGAACTAGAGCTTTTTTAATAATTTATTTTTAAATATAATAATATAAAACGATTAAGAAGTTTACTTTTTTAATCTAATTAATACTATCCTCTTCCCTTAGTTATAATTTTATTAATTAAGGCCGTATTAACCTAATTAAAAGAAGTATTTTATATTATTTTTATAAATATTAGTAGTTTTTCTAAAGCACCGTACCGCGAGAGTCCTCTATACCCTATACGTTTTTAATACTTAAGTAAAAGTTAATAGCAGTTGTTTGATAGGAGATACTGCGGTTCCTTGATCGTGATGATCCCCTCTTCCCCGTAACGAGGGCAGGTTATCGACCATCCTCAATTCTATGCCTTACGCTCTTATAAGAGTCTAGACTTCGCCTGACTCGCTTTGATGTGACAGCGAGACTTGCACTCGAGTACGAATACTTTACCATTTTAGGATGTGCTAAACCCCGCTATCCCGGCAGGCTTTTGGGCCGATGTTTGAGCCGAGCCGGCGTTGTTAAGGAGCGCGGTGCAAATGCGAGCTAGTATACGAAAAGGTCATATAATTTGGCGACTAATGAGCTTTCTCCTTTCATGTCTCCTACGTGGTATACGAAGAAGTTCGCCCGTCGCTTACCCTGGTTCATTCTTCTGAAATAGACAAGTACAGCCTTTCTTTCCCTGCTATGAACACCTGGGGTTTCTGCCTTTTTCGATGACGTGGGTCTCAAGTGACTCGTAGGTACGGGATCTTCATATTGCGGTACTCGCAAATAGATGCGCAGGGTCTGAAGTAGTGATGGCAGGCCGTACGATTTTACACCGGGATGGTGGCACACGAAAGTGATTAATATTCTAGAACCCCCAGAACTCCATGCACAATACATTATCTAAACTACATTGAACCTCACTATCACTGGTGAGCCTCGCTTCTTTCTCGCAAGTCGACCGGCCCTGCCCCCGATCTCAATAATGACGTTGGTGGATACATATTGTTTGTAGTTTTAGCGGCACCTTTGTTTTGAAGAAACCATCTAGGCGCGTCGAAATTGTCACAGGACATGCGGCAAAGTGCGGTCGGCGCTTGGTGAGGTGCAGAAGCGTCACTGCCACAGACCGCAATCTACTACTTAGTATGCGCTAGGGACGTGTAAGTTTGTACCTCTAATCTGATGATGTCTGAGAGCTGTCAAAGTTTCATAGACGTGCAGTCGGGGCAGTGAAAGTCGGCGTGTCGTCCAAGCGGCAGTGCCGTGAAGTTAGGCCGACGGTCTGCTTGCCAGTAATCGATGGTTAAAGAGAACGGGCTCAAAGTGGTTCACGATGCGCAAGGATGGAATCTTCGCCCTGAAAACGCATAATGCTCGAGTCATCCCGATTAACCATTCTATAAACTGATTAATTCAAGGCACTTGCGACGTTCTGTTGTAAATTCTTTACATCTGGCCGGCCCAGAACCCGGTCATAACTTCCAAATCTGTAGTATGTATATCAACTCTACTTAATTACCAGTCAATAGTATGGTTTATTTACAGAAAGCTCAACAGCCAAGCCCGGTGGAACGCCATTCATGATCAGGATTCCCAAGGATCCAACCAAGCCGAATGAACATTAAAGTGCAGGCATTTATACCGAAGTTTCCTATTGCGGGTAAACGTTCGCTAGGGACCACTGCCAAGCAGGATTACTGGAACTATCGATGAAGTTCGAACTTAATGGGGAGTTGGCTCCTTGCGCTAGTATCTCCGGTGTGCGAAGTCAAGAAGTAGGTCACACGTATTCCTTTCGGGAACTTCTAGGGCTTCAGTGACCAAGACTCCGCTAGCTTTATAACCTTGAGTTTCGAACCATTATGCCTTACTCCTAACTGAAACAAAGAGATTCGTTCGCTCACATAGCTAATCCTAGGTTTCAACAACTGCATGTGAGATCAGTCCTGAGAGTTCATCTCCCAGTCCTGTCACATTTCAAAGATGAGATTGCTGCATGACTTAGCATTAATTCAGGTCATTGTGAATTTTCTCACTGATTCCCTGTTTATTAATAACGGAGTATACACAGAATGATGGATAAACACTTCAGGCTTAAAGTCACAAAAGAAAATGCTTACATTCTCAACACCGTATAATTATTTTGACCAGAGCTAGTGGTTCTTAAACTATGCCTCACATGCTCATGAGCAAACGTAAGGGCATAATTCTGGGTCAGGTAATAATACGGCTACGCATTCAGACATGCGATAATAGGCACGAAATACCACTCCTGCGTTACCTGTGAGGAGTCCCGCGTCTCAGCAATCCTAGATGGATAGAGAATAAGGCATATCGAGTTATTTGAAAGCGAATTCCGGGGCATGTTTGATCGATCGAACTAAATGCTTCTTGCGAACAGTATATCTTCAGAATAAAGCACTCTCATACTTACTTTAGTCATTTCTGAACGACAAAGAAAGAATCCTTCTGCTCAGTATCCGCTACTATGAAATACACCCCCTCACTAATAGAAGGGCGATGTTCTTGCAAACTGTCACGATACCCTACTTCCCTCATGGACTTAGAACAACAAGTCTAAATTAATATTATTCGAATAGAGATAGATTTTATTGCACAAGTAGTACTTTCTTGATATTCTCAGATCAAGAGGAGTAAGTCTATGACTCAACGCAACGGATGACAATCATGGGAATTGAACTCGCCGACATTCTTTATCATTCTGCTTGGCTCATATTGAATTACAAAATCACTACATGCTCGATATGTTCCAAATGACTACCTAGCGTGCATTTGTTATGCTTGTATGTAGTCAAGGCCTCAGTGCGTTCGTCTATGCGACCTAGACACACCCATTTTCTCGCATGGGTGACAAATAGTTGCAGGGCACGCTTCTTGCCTTCCGGTGGGCTCTCTACCTCACCTGCCTGGGCAGCCGAGATATGGTTCCAAACTCGCCTCAGATTGCCGAGGGTTGTATCACGGGATAGGATGAGGGATAGGCATGGCCGATTCGGTGGGTTTGGACTAGCTACTCGAAAGATACTAGATAAACTTCGAGAATGGCGTGTATCAGATTCACCGCAAAGCCTTTGCCACGGTCTATCGATACAACGTTCCATTGGTCCCAGGAGACGTATGAGCTATGGCAATACCAGGCTACCCACGAGAAGACTATGAGTAAGCTGTTAAAAGCCTGAATTCGCTTCTCACGGGCTGTGAAATGTATAATGTTTACTGTGTTTGTGGAAGCAGCATGGACTTCAAAATAACCGATATATGAATATAACTTACCTATGAACGACATTTTGTGAGTCGCAACTCTTCCATTATTCGTGGATACTCACATTTACGGCAGTGAAGGTTCATACGCTAGGCATCGAGTATTGGTACCGTTTCTGTTTTAACAAGTTTGTTCAACACACAAAACTCAAGGTGCACGTGTACTCGCAAGATTCGAGTCTTCGGGGTGGATACCGAGACGAAGGAATGATGCCTGGCAGGATTAAATTCACCCTCTGTCGTGAAGTCCCAAGCCACTCAGCTGTCTAGTCACTCTAGTCAGTCTTGAAGCGGCCGTTGTGCCATTGCGATCGTCAAGTATCACCCGCCACGAATCGTGCATTTTCAATTCAGATATTTGACTTCAGTCAAGCCACGTACGCCACGTACGTACATCTTCATAGACCGAGGCTGCCGATTGTTGAGCTAAAGCTCAGACCTGTACGTTGGACAGGACTGGAGAAACGCACAAGCTTGCAGGTGCCAGGTGGTAAGTGCTCAAATCGCTTGCGTGTTTTCACTCTGTTCCGAGTTAAAGCAGTAAGATTCTCCGAGACGTCTATACGCGGCTCAATTCGACTTTTCATCCGATGAAATAGAATTCAGAGCCATGACGGGTATTCGCGATTTGATACAGGAATTGCTCGCGCATGTAGAGCGGCCAGGCAATGCGCCGACAAATTCCAGAGCTAGCCTGCGAAGTCACGATCCTGCAACCAATCTATTAGTATACACGTAAGCAGGTCAGACCTTTCGGTCGCGACGAGGTTAATAAGTCAGTATAGGTCTATTGCGCGTGTATAAGAGGGGAAGTTCGTAGGCAGAGCCCGCGATCCCTCTATAGGTATAAGTAAGTAGAAAGGTCCGTCTACACGGGCCTAGGCTACCTACTTACTACCCTTACTTAACTACTTAATAAGGCCCTTTTTTACCTCGTAATTTAATATTAATAATCTTTTATTTTTATAATAAAAAAGGGTAAAATAGGGGCTAAGTCCCCCACTAATAAAAACTAATAATAAAATCTATTATTAATCCCCTATTTAAAAATACTTAAAGCTATACACTAAAATTTTAATATAGCTTCTACTATAATTATTTATATAAAAATTTTATTATCCCTTTTTTTTAATTACTTCTTAATCCTTTAATATATATAATCTATATATTTAAACTCTTTAAAAATTATTAAATTTAACGTAATTAAAAAAAAGCTTTTTATTAATCTAATTATGCTCTAAATACGTATATTTCTCTCTAAGCTAAAGCTTAAAAAATATATACGTTTACTAAATAACTTATTACTTATAATATACTACTATTTTAATTACGTATTACTTACCTTTCTATTTTAACTATAATAATTCTTTTATTAATAAATTACTTAAGGGACTTATTTAGTATACTCTTTATAAACCTATTAACTAGGTTATTATTACTACTAATCTAATAGATCTTATAGAGCTCGCGGCGTTTATATAATTATTAAAATACTATAATATTTATTATAAAGCACTTTTCTTTTATAGTACCTAACTTAATAAGGTATTTATATAATAAGTATAAATCTATATAAACTACTATAGAGATCTTTAAAACGTCGAGTTATTTAGTAATAAAGTCTAGGGTAGTTAAAATAGTATAAGTAACGTTAATACCTATAACTATATTATAAACCTCTAATACTAATATGCTCTAAATAATCCTTTTGCTCTTTATAAAGCTATTATTAGTATACACGTAGGTAGGTTAGACCTTTTGGTTGCGACGAGGTTAATAGGTTAGTATAGGTCTATTGCGTCTATATATATATATATATAAGGGGAAGTTTATGGGTAGAGCCCGCGATCCCTCTGTGGGTATAAGTAGGTAGAAGGGTCCGTTTACACGGGCCTAGACCGCTTACCTACTACCCCTTCTTAGCTACTTAATAAGGCCCCTTTTTTACCTCGTAATTTAATATTAATAGTCTTCTATTTTTATAATAGAAAAGGGTAGAATAGGGGCTAGGTCCTTTACTAGCGAGAACTAGTAGTAGAATCCGCTATTAATCCCCTATTTAAAAGTACCCAAAGCTATATATTAAAATTTTAATATAGCTTCTGCTATAATTATTCGTATAGAAATTTTATTATCCCCTTTTTTTAATTACTTCCTAATTTTCTAATATATATAATCTATATATCTAAACTCCTTAGAAATCGTTAAGTTTAGCGTAATTAAAAAAGAGCTTTTTATTAATCTAACTACGCCCCGAATATATATATTTCTCTCTAAGCTAAAGCCCGAGAGGTATATACATTCGCTAAATAACTTACTACTTATAATATACTACTATTTTAACTACATATTACTTACCCTTCTATCTTAATTATAATAATTCCTTTATTAATAAATCGCTTAAGGGACTTATTTAGTATACTCTTTATAAACTCGTTAGTTAGGTTATTATTGCTATTAATCTAACGGATCTTATAAAGCTTGCGGCATTTATATAACTATCGAAGTATTATAATATTTATTATAAGGCGCTTTTCCTTCGTAGTACCCAGCTTAATAAAGTATTTATATAATAAGTATAAATCTATATAAATTATTATAAAGATTTTTAGAACGTCGAGTTATTTAGTAATAAAGTCTAAAATAATTAAAATAATATAAGTAACGTTAATACTTATAACTATACTATAGACCTCTAATACTAGTACGCTCTAGGTAATCCTTTTACTTTTCATAGAGTTATAGTAAATAATATTACTATTAATTATAAAGCTCTCGTTAATCTATTCTTTATTTATAAAAATAATAATATAACCTAGCTATAAAGTATAATTAGTATTATTCGTAAATAACCTATTTACGAAAATAAAGAGTTTAGCTATAATTAGATCTAATAGTACGAATATAAGCCCTCGGTTTAAGTAATTTATTTACTATTTAATATAATAATTTAGTATAATATAATTAGTAAATAATAGATCTACTTAGTATTAAGTAGTAAATAATATATTAAAAGCTACTTTTAGTTAATAAATTAATATAATATAAGTACCTCGGGCTTATTATTTAATAAATTATTATTTAGTGTTTAATATTAAAGGGTTAACTTACTTAAGCTTCTTCCCTTAGTTCTTCTATCTAAGTACTATATTACTACCTTTTAATAAAATAATTCTATTATTAAAAATAAGTAGCTCGTTAGCTAATAGTTACTACTTTAGTTTAGCTAATAACTTAGCGTGCTTAAGCTTAGTCTTTTCTTTTTAATTAAAGGTCTTATTTAATAATCTAATTATATTATTAATCTATATTTTAATAATACTAAATAATCCGCTTTTTTTTATTAAAATTAGTAAGTATAGGTTAAACGTAAATATTATTATCTAAAGTATTTTTAAATAATACTTATTATATATTACTTATTAGTAGGTACTAAATTTTATAAAATTATATAGTAACTATACGATATATAAAATAATACCCTTAGGGTATAAGTAACGGATCCGAGCTAGTAATTAAGTAAAAACCTTATAATAAAAAGGTTAGCTTAATTATATATATATTTAAATAATATTTCATAACTAAACGACGTAGCCTTTTTAAATTAGGGTTAGGGCTAGGGCGAGGATTAAACGTTAACTAGTTCTTTAAATTATTAATAATTACGTAAAGATCTCTTTCTTCTCCTCGTTATTATACCCTTATATAACTAAATAAGATTTTTTAATAGGGTTAAGTCTTAGGTTCTTTATCTTATTAATAAATCGAGATTTAAATATCCTTATATCCTTATATTTAAGGCCGAGTTAAATAAATTTAATTATACCTCTCTTAACTAGTCCTAAAAGCTCCTTATTAATAAATTCTATAAAAAGTACTTTTAGTATAATAATAATACCCTTATTATAGAGTTTAATAACTAGCTTAAAGTTTACTTCTTTTTTAAATATAAAATAAGTAATAGTTATAAAAGTATTATTATAGCTGCGCCGTATTAACGTTTTTCTAATCCTCCCCCTTTATAATAGAGGGTCGTTATTAACTATTATAACGATCTTATTAAAAATCTCGTTAATAATAGCGCTATTATTAGTTAGTTAGTTAATTATAAGGATTAATAAGTAGTTAACGTACTCTATTATTATAATTAATAACTTAGGATCGACCTCTTCTAAGTACTAAGGTTTAATTATAATAACCTAAAAGCTTATTAAGCCGTAAAGTAAGTTTACTACGTAAGTAGTACTACTTATTAAAACGAGCTTAAATAGGCCCTTCTATCCCTTACCTTCTTATTAGACTTTAATATTTAATTATAATAGTAAATTAATAATATAAGAGATATCTAGTCTATTTTAAGTAGCTAGTACCTTACTTACTTATTTACTAATATAAAGTCTATAGACTTCCCTTATTACTTTCTTAACTACCTTTATACGTTAAGTAATATTTAATAATAATAGAGAGTTATTAAAAATACGTAAAAAAGCTTTAAAAACGAGGAGTATAAAAACGAGGCTATTTAGGCTAACTATATTATTAACTACCTTAATTACGGCTTAAAGTATAGCCTTTATACTTATTAATAAGTGCTTATTTTAAATAATATTATATACCCTTTTAAATACCGTATAGTATTTCTTAGCCTTATTAATATTATTATAAGCTTCGATAGGCACTTCCTTAACCTTAATAAATATAAATTTAATAAAAGACTTAAACTCTATAGTACTAAAGTTCTTATTAATATTTATAATAATCTAGTTTAATAAACTAAAGTAGACATTAATCTAATATAGCTAAAGAGCTTCTTATATATACTTCGTAATTATATTTATAAAGAACCTTATTATTTAAAAAGAAGTAGTAGTATTAATAATATAAAGTACTAGTCGGTTAGTACCCTTATAGTTTATTAAGTATATTATATTAATTATAATTTTATAATTAAAATCGTAATTATTTTATAAAGTAAATTTAAATTAGCTAGGAGTAGTACCGTTAAATTAGTATTATTAATAAACCTTTATAAGCTTTTTAAGGGCTACGATCTTTATATTATTACTAAATTATTAAAGTAACTTTAAAAAACGAGGGACTAAAGGGTAACTAAAGCGCTAATATAAGTAGTATAATTCGCCCTTTATTAAGTAATTAATAATAGCTTTCTTATTATTAAAGAGCAAAAGCTAAGGGTATCCTTATTTATAAATAATAAGTACTATATCGTCTCCCTTAATTAGTAAGTTATTAATATTATTAAAGTATACTCCTAGCTTATTTATATCCCTTAAGTAGTATAAAAAAGGAGTATTAGTTAGTAAAATATAAAAAGTAATATTACTAAATAGGGTACTAATAATTATAAATCTTAATAACTTTATAAATTTATTATTATTAAATCGAATACTTACTTCGCTAGCTCTAAAGGTATTAAAAATAACTTCGGGTCGTTATTACTATAATATAAGGAGTTAAGAGTAACTTATAATTAAGAATTCTATAGCGCTAATATTAAGTATAATACCTTAAAAGTTCCCTAACGAGTACCTCCCGTTTAGTAAGAAGGAGGTTACTAGTTCTATAAGCTCGGTTAACTCGTTAATAAAAGTAGTATTAATAAGGCTATATTCTATTACTTAAGTAGCGAGGATATTTATAAAGGTTTTGCTATTAATAGTAGTTATAAAATATACTATTAAGATCTAGACTTCGTCCTCGTAATTATCCTTATAGTTAAAGTTAAGGCTATTAAAGTATTAGATTATAGTATTATTATTATTATTGTCGTCGTCGTTAGTAGGGGCGGTTCTCTTATAAAAAGTAAAGAACTACGAGTATAAGCTTAGTATAAATCTCTTATTTCTTTCCTTACTATTTTTATATTTCTAATATACTTAACGTCGCTCTTCTTTTAAGTACTTAGTTAACTAATAGCTAGTTTTATAATAAACGAAGTACTTTTTATTAGTAATACCGTAGCTACGTTAATTTTACTTATTAAATCGGGTCTCTTTATTAGAGCTACCGTACGTACGGTCGGTTTAGTAAGTAGCGGGAACCTTTTTATTATAAGTACTATCCTAAAAATACTACTATTACTTACTATAGTTACGCTCTCTTTTTATAATATTAATCGAAGTACTAAGCTAGTAGTAGATATTAGTAAATATAAGTACTAGGTTAAGTATAATAAGTCTATACTCTAATATACTACTTATATAATAGAGGAGTTAGTCGCTTATATTAAAAACAGATCCTTACGTAACTAGCGCTTTATAAAGGATTATAATATAGTTAATAAGCGCTTATAAAATCTATTAGTTCGACTTACTTAAGTTCTTATAGACTATAGAGTACTAATAAAGATTATAGAGCTTAGTAAAGTAGTTTTAATAACTTATAAGTAGTTCGAAGTATTCCTAAGTCCTCTAGTATATTATATTAAAGCTAAGCGGGTTAAAAGTATTATTAAGTTAGTTAAAATAAAAAATTAACGCCCTTCCCTTAAGTATATTTAGAAAAATACTAAAATAGTATCGTTTACTAATTCTTACTTATTAGTATAGTACTTTAAAAATTTAAAACTTCTTATTAAAAATATTATACTTCTTACTACTATACTTATTCTTATTATTATAAAACTTAGCGAGGTTAATTAATTAGTAAGTATTAAGTATAATATCGTCTTTAGTTTTTTTATTAAAGTATAATATTTAATAAGATAGATTTTACTATTAAGTAATAATAACTTTATTTTTTAATTCTTCCTCCTCTTCTTTTTAAAAAGGTAATAAGTTAGTTAGTTAGTAATAAGGCTAAGGTTATAGTCTTATTTACTTTAATTAAACTAGCTAGGGTTACGTAAACTCCCTTATTATTTCTCTAGTTTATTAAATAAAATCGTTAGTATTTACTAATTATAAAAGTAGTAAATAAAAGAAATAAGGATCGTAATATAATATATTAAAGTATTTAATACGGCTATAGTAAGCTATAATCTCTTTAGAGGTTTAGGTAAAAAAGTACTAAGTATTAAGAGCGCTAGTAATCTTATTTACTATTTAATTACGGTTCTTAATTATTAAATTAATACCGTTATTTATAAAAAAGTCTCTTAGCTTCTTAAGAATCGTACTATCTATTTTTAAAAAGTCCCTTATTTCTTAGTTATTAAAATCGGTTTTAAAGTCTTTTTATAGCTCCTCGCTTATTAAACCGTCTCGATAATAAGATCTTATTATAAAAAGGACGAAGGTATTAAGCTTTTTATTACTTATAAAGGTAGGTATAATATTAAATAAGCCCTATTAAGTTAAGTTAATATAATCTTATTAATAAGTTAGAATTAAGTATAGTTCCGTAATTTAAGAGTATAAATAGGTATAAAATAATATTAGTTAATCGTTAGCTCTTTTTTATTTATTATTAAAGTTAGTAGTTATTATAGTATATTTACGAGGTAAGTTATATAATAAAAAATAATCGTAGTATTTTAATCGTAGTATAACGTTAATTAGGTTAAAATAAGTAGTAAGCTGGTTGTAACGATTGTTTTTAATAATAGTAAGTGGGCTGCTATTATTAGTTAGAAAATTCTACTCTTTTAATAAAGTATATAAATAAAAGGTTACTAAAGTCGGTAGAAGGTCGTAAAAAGAGAAGAAAGGCCCTTTTTATAACTATACTTCTAGTAGCTAATAGAGGATTCCGTTAGCTATTAATTAGCGATTTTTTTTAATACTTTTCGTACCTCGTTTTATTAGTCTAATCTTAGAGCTTTTGTTAGGTTAAAAGGAGGTAGATTTATTAGTAGTATAAAATAGATCCCTACTACTACTATTATTAAAATCTTTTTCTTTTCCTTAGTATTTTAAAATACTTTACTATTAATATATTTATAATTCTAAAGGTCTTATTATTACCGAGCGCTAATATACTAATAATCGTTAAATTAATCTCTTAGCGGTTAATCTCCTCTCGCTTATTATTAATTTAAAATAACGCTTAGTTATAATATATTCGAGATAAATTCCTCTGCGAGTAGCTCGATTAAAGGGAAGTTAGTAATTATAATAAAGCTAGTAAAGATAATATTAATAATAGAGGCGAGGTTAATAGTAGTAATAAAGTAGTTAATCCTTTTATAATAATAATTAATCTTTTTATAATAGTAGCCTTAGTAAAAAAGATCGTACGCAATAGAGCGCGCTCTTAACGGCCCTCGATTAGTTAACTAGTTATTAGTTAGTAATAATAGAGGAGAGTTAAGGTAGTATAAACTAAGCTACTTATTATTAATTAAATAAATAGAACTAAGTTAATAAGTTAAAATAGCTAGTAAGGTAAGTCAAGGCTATTATTTTTATAATTATATCCTTACTAACCTATAGTAAAAATATATATATAATTTAATTACTAATTAGTATTAGTATATACGTAAATAAGTTAGACCTTTTAGTTATAATAAGGTTAATAGGTTAGTATAGGTTTATTATGTCTATATATATATATATATAAGGGGAAGTTCGTAGGTAGAGCCCGCGATCCCTCTGTGGGTGTAAGTAGGTAGAAGGGTCCGTCTGCACGGGCCCAGACCGCCTACCTACTACCCCTTCCTAGCTACCTAATAGGGCCCCTTTTCTGCCTCGTAATCCAATAGCTATAATAAATAATATTACTATTAATTATAAAACTCTCGTTAATCTATTCTTTATTTATAAGAATAATAATATAACTTAGTTATAAAGTATAATTAGCGTTATTTATAAATAACCTATTTATAAAAATAAAAAGTTTAGTTATAGTTAGATCTAATAATACGAATATAAGCCCTTAGTCTAAGTAATCTATTTACTATTTAATATAATAATTTAATATAGCGTAATTAGTAAATAATAAATTTACTTAGTATTAAGTAGTAAATAACGTATTAAAAGCTACTTCTAGTTAGTAAATTAATATAATATAAATACCTCGGGCTCGTTACTTAACGAATTATTATTTAGTATTTAATACTAAGGGGTTAACTTACTTAAGCTTCTTCTCTTAGTTTTTCTATTTAAGTACTATATTACTACTTTTTAATAAAATAATTCTATTATTAAAAATAAGTAGCTCGTTAGCTAATAGTTACTACTTTAATTTAGTTAATAACTTAGCGTACTTAAGCTCGGTCTCTTCTTTTTAACTAAAGGTCTTATTTAATAATTTAATTATATTATTAATCTATATTTTAATAATACTAAATAATCCGCTTTCTTTTATTAAAATTAATAAGTATAAGTCGAATATAAATATTATTATCTAAAGTATTTTTAAATAATACTTATTATATATTACTTATTAATAAGTACTAAATTTTATAAAACTATATAGTAGTTATATGACGTATAAAATAGTGCCCTTAGGGTATAAATAACGAATCCGAGCTAATAATTAAGTAAAAACTTTATAATAAAGAGGTTAACTTAATTATATATATATTTAAATAATATCTCGTAGCTAAATAATATAGCCTTTTTAAATTAGGGTCGGGGCTAGGGCGAGGATTAGATATTAATTAGTTTTTTAAATTATTAATAACTATATAAAAATCTCCTTCTTCCCCTCGTTATTATACTTTTATATAACTAAGTAAGACTTTTTAATAAGGTTAAGTCCTAGGTTCTTTATTTTATTAATAAATTAAGACTTAAATATTTTTATATCTTTATATTTAAGGCCGAGTTAAATAAATTTAATTATACCTCTCTTAACTAGTCCTAAAAGCTCCTTATTAATAAATTCTATAAAAAGTACTTTTAGTATAATAATAATACCCTTATTACGAAGTTTAATAACTAGCTTAAGGTTTACTTCTTTTTTAAATATAAAATAAGTAATAATTATAAAAATATTACTATAGCTATATTATATTAATATTCTTCTAATCCTCCTCTTTTATAATAAAGGGTCGTTATTAACTATTATAATAATCTTATTAAAAATCTTATTAATAATAGCGCTATTATTAATTAGTTAGTTAACTACGGAAATTAATAAGTAGTTAACGTACTTTATTATTATAATTAATAACTTAGGATCGACCTCTTTTAAGTACTAGGGTTTAATTATAATAGCCTAGAAGCTTATTAAGCTATAAAATAAATCTATTACGTAAATAGTACTATTTATTAAAACGAGCTTAAATAGGCCCTTCTATCCCTTACCTTCCTATTAAACTTTAATATTTAACTATAGTAATAAATTAATAATATAAATAATATTTAGTTTATTTTAAATAACTAATACCTCGCCTACTTACTTATTAATATAAAGTCTATAGACTTCCCTTATTACCTTCTTAACTACCTCTATACGTTAAGTAATATTTAGTAATAGTAGAGAGTTATTAAAAATATATAAAAAAGCTTTAAAAACGAGGAATATAAAAACGAGGCTATTTAAGCTAACTATATTATTAACTACCTTAATTACGGCTTAAAATATAACTTCTATACTTATTAATAAGTACTTATTTTAAATAATATTATATACTTTTTTAAATACTATATAATATCTCTTAGCTTTATTAATACTATTATAAGCTTTAATAAGTACTTCTTTAACCTTAATAAATATAAATTTAATAAAAAACTTAAACTTTATAGTACTAAAGTTCTTATTAATATTTATAATAATCTAGTCTAGCGGACCGAGGTAAATATTAATTTAATATAACTAAAGAGCTTCTTATATATACTTCGTAATTATATTTATAAAAAACCTTACTATTTAAAAAAAAGTAATAGTATTAATAACGTAAAGTATTAGTTAGTTAGTACCCTTATAGTTTATTAAGTATATTATATTAATTATAATTTTATAATTAAAATCGTAATTATTTTATAAAATAAATTTAAATTAGCTAAGAATAGTACTATTAAATTAGTATTATTAATAAACTTTTATAAACTTTTTAAGGGCTACGATCTCTACGTTATTACTAAACTACTAAAGTAGCTTTAAAAAACGAGGGACTAAAGGGTAACTAAAGTACTAATATAAGTAGTATAATTCGCTTTTTATTAAATAATTAATAATAGCTTGCTTATTATTAAAAAACAAAAGCTAAGGGTATCCCTATTTATAAATAATAAGTATTATAATATCTCCCTTAATTAGTAAATTATTAATATTATTAAAATATATTCCTAGCTTATCTATATCCCTTAGGTAATATAAAAAAAGAATATTAGTTAATAAAATATAAAAAATAATATTATTAAATAGAGTATTAATAACTATAAATCCTAACGACTTTATAAGTTTACTATTACTAAATTAAATACTTACTTCGCTAGCTCTAAAAATATTAAAAATAACTTTAAATTATTATTATTATAATATAAAGAGTTAAAAATAGCCCGCGGTTAAGAATTCCGTATCGCTAGTATTAAGTATAATACTTTAAAAATCCTCTAATAAGTACTTTTTATTTAATAAAAAAGAGGTTACTAATTCTATAAGCTTAGTTAACTCGTTAATAAAAATAGTACTAATAAGGCTATACTCTATTACCTAAGTAATAAGGATATTTATAAGGGCTTTATTACTAGTAATAATTATAAAGTATATTATTAAAATCTAAACTTTATCTTTATAATTATCCTTATAATTAAAATCGAGGCTATTAAAATATTAAATTATAATATTATTATTATCGTCGTTGTTAGTAAGGGTAGTTCTTTTATAAAAAGTAAAGAACTATAAATATAAGCTTAGTATAAATCTCTTATTCCTTTCCTTACTATTTTTATACTTCTAATATACTTAATATTACTTTTCTTTTAAATATTTAGTTAATTAATAGCTAGTCTTATAATAAATAAAGTACTTTTTATTAATAATACCGCGGCTATATTAATTCTACTTATTAAACCGGGTCTTCTTACTAAAGCTATTATAAGTATAATTAGTTTAATAAGTAATAGGGACCTCTTTATTATAAGTACTATCCTAAAAATACTACTATTACTTATTATAATTACGCTCTCTCTCTATAGTATTAATTAAAGTACTAAGCTAGTAATAAATACTAATAAATATAAGTACTAAATTAAGTATAATAAGTCTATACTTTAGTATATTACTTACGTAATAAAAGAGTTAATTACTTATATTAAAAATAGATCCTTACGTAACTAGCACTTTATAAAAGATTATAATATAGTTAATAAGCGCTTATAAAATTTATTAATTTAACTTACTTAAGTTTTTATAAACTATAAAGTATTAATAAAAATTATAAAACTTAGTAAAATAGTTTTAATAACTTATAAATAGTTTAAAATACTCCTAGGTCCTTTAGTATATTATATTAAAACTAAGCGGGTTAGAGGTATTACTAAGTTAATTAAAATAAAAAGTTAACGCCCTTCCTTTAAGTATATTTAGAAAGGTACCGGAATAGTATTATTTACTAATTCCTACCCGTTAGTATAGTACTTTAAAAATCTAAAACTTCTTATTAAAAATATCGTACTTCTTACTATTATACTTATTCTTATCGTTATAGAGCTTAGCGAGGTTAATTAATTAGTAAATATTAAGTATAATATCGTTTTTAGTTTTTTTATTAAAATATAGTATTTAATAAAATAAATTTTATTATTAAATAATAATAACTTTATTCTCTAGTTCTTTCTCTTTTTCTTCTTAAAGAGGTAATAAGTTAGTTAGTTAGTAACAAGGCTAAGGTTATAATCTTATTTATTTTAATTAAACTAGTTAAAGTTACGTAGACTCCCTTACTATCTCTCTAGCTTATTAAATAAGATCGTTAGTATTTACTAATTATAAAAGTAATAAATAAAAAAAATAAGGATTATAATATAATATATTAAAATATTTAATATAGTTATAATAAACTACGATCTCCTTAGAAGTCTAAGTAGGGAAGTACTAAATATTAAGAATATTAATAATCTTATTTACTATTTAATTATAATCCCTAATTATTAAGTTAATACTATTATTTATAAAAAAGTCTCTTAACTTTTTAAAAATTATACTATTTACTCTTAAAAAGTCCCTTATTTTTTAATTATTAAAGTTAGTTTTAGAATCCTTTTATAGCTCCTCGCTTATTAAACCGTCTTAATAATAAGATCTTATTATAAAAAAAATAAAAGTATTAAGCTTCTTATTACTTATAAAAATAAGTATAATATTAAATAAGCCCTATTAAGTTAAGTTAATATAATTTTATTAGCGAGTTAGAATTAAGTATAGTTCCGTAATTTAAAAATATAAATAAGTTTAAAATAATATTAACTAATTATTAACCCCTTTTTATTTATTACTAAGGCTAGTAGTTACTATAATATATTTATAAAATAAGTTATATAATAAAAAATAATCGTAGTATTTTAATAGTAGTATAATATTAGTTAAGTTAGAATAAATAGTAAGTTAGTTATAGCAATCGTTTTAATAGTAATAAGCGGGCTACTATTACTAATTAGAAAATTCTACTCCTTTAACAAAGTATATAAATAAAAAGTTATTAAAGTCGGTAAAAAGTTATAAAAAAAAAAAAGGCCTTTTATAACCGTACTTCTAGTAGCAAATAGAGAATTCTATTAGCTACTAATTAGTAATTCTTTTTAACACTTTTTATACCTTATTTTTACTAATTTAGTTTTAGAGCTTTTATTAAGTTAAAAAAAAGTAGATTTATTAGTAATATAAAATAAATCCCTACTACTACTATTATTAAAATCTTTTCCTTTTCTTAATATTTTAAAACACTTTACTATTTATAAAAAAATACTTTATTATTAATATACTTATAATTCTAAAGGTCTTACTATTACTAAGCGTTAATACGCTAGTAATTATTAAATTAATTTCTTAGTAATTAATCTCCTCTTACTTATTACTAATTTAAAATAATATTAAGCTATAATATATTTAAAATAAATTCTTTTATAAATAACTCGATTAAAGAGAAGTTAGTAATCGTAATAAAACTAATAAAAATAATATTAATAATAAAAGCGAGGTTAATAGTAATAATAAAATAGTTAATCTTTTTATAATAATAGCCTTAATAAAAAAGATCGTATATAATAAAGCGCGCTCTTAATAACTTATAACTAATTAACTAGTTATTAGTTAGTAATAGTAAAAGAGAATTAAAATAATATAAACTAAATTACTTATTATTAATTAAATAAATAAAACTAAGTTAATAAGTTAAAATAGCTAATAAAATAAGTTAAAACTATTTTTTTTATAATTATATCCTTATTAACTTATAATAAAAATATATATATAATTTAATTACTAATTAATATTAATATATATATAAATAAGTTAGACTTTTTAGTTATAACGAGGTTAATAAGTTAGTATAAGTCTATTACGCGTATATAAGAGGGGAAGTTCGTAGGCAGAGCCCGTAATCCCTCTGTAGGTATAAATAGGTAGAAGGGTCCGTCTGCACGGGCCCAGGCTACCTACCTACCACCCTTACCTAACTACCTAATAGGGCCCTTTTCTACCTCGTAATCCAACACAATCTCTTGCGTCACCGCCATCATCCCATAATAATTTTACTGGAACAAATCTCTACATCTACACTCTACGAATTACAGCCAAGCTTCGTAAATTCTGCCCTGCTGCTGGGGGAGATTGTTTGAGGGGACCAATGCGATCCAGGTCAAGTGATCGGATATGTCCCCTGCAGTGCGGCTGGACGCTAAGAGTTTTGAAGCTAACGTAACTTGTCTTTAGCTTTATTGCGAGAGCCTAAGCTGTGACCCTTTGCCCTGCAAATTTCCTCTCCAGGGTGGCTTAGGTCAGGGTTCGAGGGTACCCAGTTTGAGCGTACCCAGTTCAAAATGATCACGAATCCCAGGTCCTAGCTGGTCTGCTTCTTCATCACGGTGCTGGAACTCTTACTTATCCCCCCTGTTCCAGAGTTTCGGGTCGACAGAGTCATGAACGACTACAGGGCGGATGTTATATGCAAACATGATCCGACCCGAAGCCCACGATGCTTGCCTCCTCCCAGGATAGGGCCGGGGGCATGATTTCTTTCGGCCGTACAGGGCTGTCTTCAGCTGGCAAACAGCAAGCCGCCACTCCACTGGCTCAACTCGCGATGGCGGCAAGTCCGGCAATAATCCGTCAGACACGGAGTCGAGAACTGGCGATTTACGTACCCAAAACCCAATGCATTGTTACGTAGCAATTTGTGTCGCCTTCTTTCTGGGGCTCATTACGAAAGACGTCAATGGGCAAGTTCTTTATGTGATGTCGAATGAGTTGATGTGTCCCTCGGGCAGTAAGATTCCACAACGGTTCTCTTTTCTTTTTCCCTCGTGGTGAGATCGGTCGAATCTGACAGCTCGGAAGACAGCGAGATCATCGTTTCAGTGGCGCACGCCAACTGCCCTGCAAGGTGCTTGGTTGTATCATTCAGATGCCGAAGCTATCGTTGAGTATATCGGATTTCACTGTTTAACTCCATCGTTTTGCGTTACTAGAGGATTGCCGCAGTATATGTAGACGCTACCCTGCCCTCGAATTCCGCACTATTTAACCTCAACCCTTTTTATAAATTACTTATTTTTTCCTCTATTCTACCCTCTCCCTTATTAAGGGATTACTAAAATTATAGTTTTAATAACTTATTAATAAGCTAGTATTATTATCTAAAGGTAGGTAACTTACTCTTATACGTAAGTACTAGGAGTCTTATTATTATAGAGATAGTAATAAATATACTAGAGTACTTAAGAGAGCTTTTTAATAGATTTTTAATACTATTTAAAGTAATTATCCTCGAGCTATAAGAAGAAGCTAAGGCGCTATATTAACACGGCCCTATTCGTTTTATTAATATTAATAATACCTTTCTTAATATAGGATATATTAATAATACTCTATAGCTATATTATTATACTTCGTAAATCGTACTTAATATTAATAAAGCTTTTAGCGTTACTTACTAAGTCTTTTATTAAGGTCGTTATTATAAGGTTAGTTTAATTATTAGTATTTTAGTAAGTATTTTAATTTAACTCAGAGGCTCTTATAGCTCTTTAAAAAAGGCTTTTAAAGGACTTATAATTAGACTTTTTACTTATTATAAATAAAGCTATTATAGTTAAAGCTATAGTAATTAAAACTATAGTAATTAAAGCTATAGCGCTACTTATAGACCTCGATAGTAAGTAGTTAGTAATATAATTATCTTTTTCTTATAATAAGCTTAAAAAAGTATCTTAATTTAAGTACTAAGTAGGTACTACACTGTTTTATTAAAATTGTATTCTTATACTTGTGACTTAGAAAGAATTAACTTTCTTCGATAACAAGGTACTTAGAGTATATCGGATTTGGTCCCTGGACACCACGTTGAAGGCCTGCAAATCAGATATCGAACGCATCTCTTGCCTCATTAGTTCCAACGGTCATCGACCGAGATTATCGCCTTTCTCGCGACTAGTCCACGAGAGAGAACATTTCGAAACAATCTAGACGACGGCTCGCTTGTGAGCCAAGAGCAGTTTGACGCCGCCATCGTGTTAGCGCTGTCGAGTCTCGTCAAAGAGCGCCGTTTTCAGCCTAGCGCCAGAACCCAGGACGTGGGCGGTGGGAACTTGAGCTGAAGAATCGTTATGGAGCTTCTATCGCGACGATGGAGTTCGCGGGGACAGGGCGACAAGCAGCATCGCAAATAACGTATGAGACAAAAGATGCAATGAGCAACTCCACAAACGAGATTCTAGCTTACAATAATCGTGCCACTGCAGAAGCCTAACTTGTCTACTCAACGCAGGGACACCCGAATGAAAGCTAGCATTTCGTGCAACCCATTTCGGTGATCATGCCGGTGGTTCCAAGAAGGATCCCACCCCTGATTATGTCGGAAAAGCACCAATCAACGGGCTTCATAGTATCCAGCTAAGGTTTGGTCTAGCGATTTAGCATGAGTTCGTCAAATTCTAGCTCAGCCAGACCTCGTGGCAGCCCTTCCCTTCTCGCCCATTGAGCCCCTGTCTTGACTTTTTTTCTGACAGGCTCGTCCTTAGTGAAATGAAGTAGTCAAAGAGTCGAGGCTACTGCGGCCACTTGAGTGCAACAAGACACACATCTTTGCTGGATTCGTTGAACTTCCAAGGGAAGCGCGTTGTCTTTTACCTAGAGTTATTGGTGATTACGGCTCTTGGTACGATGCCGTGGAAAGTTTAGAGCAATTGGCTGTCGATCATAACATACCGCTAATTGTGAATCGCTCACAAATCTTCTTTCCCCAGATCCAGATGAATGGGCGCGCAAATCATCCCTTGAGCCCTTGCCTCAAATCTCCAGGTTGTCAATCTTTTGGCCTGATACCGTAGTACGTTGAGAGAGGGACCCAGCATCCCGGTCATACTTCCATTTAGGGGAGGTGGAACTCCGGCTAACACTTGAATTCCTATCTTCCTCGATTTGTTCGCTCCTACGGAAGTAGTCTTTACCGACATGATCCCCATCACCTAGTCACTCGAATGCTGAATAACCGCCCCTCACAAAGTTGGGTCGTGTTGATTCCATTCAAGCTAAGGATTATGCCAGGGACAGGGCCTCCATGACTGACCTTGGCTCCGCCGTCTGGTCTGGCCCATCTCTAGAGACCAAGGCCATTTATGATCTGGCTTGCAGCCACTTCTACAACGTCTTTTGCACGAAACCGTCGAGCTCTGCGTCAGCCGGCATACTCACCAACAAAGGATTGCCATCGGAGAGGGCGTTGCGCCAAAAGCTTGGATGACAGCTCGGTAAAGACAAGTCGTCTAACGGCGACCCGAACCACCCACCCCGTTCTATCCCGAAACGCCACCTGGCTGCTCCGTCGCCGTTGACCGCCCGCCATGGAACTGGACCCGAACAGTCAAACATTGACGCCACTTCCCGAAGTTCTGCAACGGGGCCTAACTGCCGTTTCTTTCTTCGGCTTCCTTTCGTTCATCACAACAACAGCACTCTTCTTAGTCTTGACCTATCGGCTGATAAAATGGTATCTTGCACCGGGCCCGGACCGGCCACAGCGCATGGCTGATGAGCCGAATGCGGATGCCGTCCTGGCCGAAGAGATGGGTCTTCCGGAGACGATGTACCCTGGCAACAAGAAGCGCAAAGTCAAAAGGGACGCACCCAACCAGTTCCTGATGCTCATCTACAACCTGCTGCTGGCCGATATTCAGCAAGCTCTTGCTTTCTTGCTCAATGCGGCATGGCTCAACAAGGGTGGAATCATCGTAGAGAGCACGACATGCTGGGCGCAGGGCTGGTTCATCTCGACAGGCGATTTGGCTTCCAGCGCTTTTATCACCACGATTGCCATACACACCTATTTGTCGGTTGTCAGAGATTATAAGCTCCCGACTTGGGCATTTTGGTGCATGATCGGCTCTGTTTGGTTCTTCATCTACGCCTTGGCCATAGCCGGCGTCATCATCACCAACAATGGAGCCGACAACGGTGGCCTCTACGTCCGTGCCGCTGCATGGGTAAGTTTTTGTCATTGTGTCTACATATCAGCTCGAGCTAACTTCATCATAGTGCTGGGTGAATGTCCGATATGAGGCGATGCGTCTTTATCTTCACTACCTGTGGATGTTCGTTTCCTTCTTCATCACTGCGATCCTCTACATACTCATCTTCAACCACATCCGACGCACCGACCCATCACTTCAACTACCCTCCTCTTCCAACAACACAACGTCTTCTGCCTCCCAGAGCAACCGTGGTCGCAAACTCAGCCACGCCCACACAATGTCCCAGTCTGGACCACCAAAGAGCTCCCATGGCGAAGCTGCATCGGCGTCCAATCCAAGCAACGCCGGACATCACCCTGCTTTCCTCATCTATCCCATAATTTACATCCTGTGTACGGCACCTTTGGCGTTAGGTCGTGTCATCACAATGGCTGGAAAGTCTGTTTCCTTGGATTACTTCTGCCTCGCCGGTGCAATGATTGCATCCAACGGCTGGCTTGATGTTCTGCTATTTTCCACCACTCGTCATGTCATTATCTTCAATGCCTCCCCAGACTTCGAAGAGACAGGTATCGAGACCTTTGCCTTCATGCGAACACCGGCTAACCGGCGTTACGGCAACATGGTGTGGGTACAGGGCGCTGGAAGTGCACCTAACAACCTGTCTGCGGATGAGGGTACCGGTGGCTGGCTCTGGAAGCTATTCCGCCGGGGACGCGGTGCGGGTGACATGAAGCGAGATCGTCGTCGCAGTGGAGCACATCGGAGCATCAGCCAGGAGTCTCTAAGGAGACGGGCTGGGCAGATGGAAGGCATCCAGATGGAGACAGTAACAACGGTCGTTGTGGAGATGGAAGGTCACTCGGGAGTGAAGAAGGTCAATGGAAGGCCGCTTTCGATCGATACAATTGAGAAAGAGAGGGCACAGAGCGTGGGCAGCATGTGAAACACATTTTCGCTAGGCGCAAGAGCCAATTGTCAGCAGCCTGCTTGAAGGACCGTTGACGGATATCGGCCAATCTACTGATCAGGCCTACGGAGACATCGGGCTCTACATTGCAGTATCAGATCTCTTATGTTTGATGGGGAGGCAACTTCTCAATGTGCTCTGTTAACGATAGCGGGTTGGGCTTTGGGCGGTCATCTGTATTAGTTATACCCATAATGTCATATATAGACTTCATTCATCTATCACTGCTGAGTCATCATATCCCATATCTATCCGTACAAGATTTTGTCTCTCGAGGGTACTTTTCTTTTCGCATATATCTTCACTTCTGTATGATAGGCTTAGCGAATCTTTGAATTAGTGTCAACATTATAAATGAACGAAAGACATCGTCCAACTGCATCGGTACAGTAAAGTATAGCCATTGATTCTATCAAGCCATGATGTTGCACGTCTGATGGAGAGACTAATCAACTCAGCCTTCATGTATCTCAGCTGAATGGCTTTATGGAGTATCTACGTTAGCGTTCGTGTGTGGCAAAGTCTAAAAGCCTCAGAGTAATCTTGCAATCAAGAACGACTTCATTGTCATTCCTCTATAGCCTTATGTAAATCTGAAAGGTCACATATATCTTGCTGTGTTAGGAAGAGTATTAGATTGAAGCTCTGTCGTTCCATATAAAACTTTGAGCGAGAATCTTGGCTTCCAGACTACCGGGCAAGAAAACGAGGCAAATCGCTGATCACTTTTGACACATGACTCTGCATTGATTCAGATCAATCGAGATGTCTGGAGCACCTTCCGAGGTCCTCTCTAGATTCTTACATAAGGCGAGATGAGACATTATTCGAGATGAGGATGAGATTGCAGCACAGGCAACAATTACAACATTAGTCTATCCCGCGCATTTCAACCCCATCATGATACCGCAAGATACCATACCACACGCCTCACAGTCAGGGCCAATTTATCATGGAGATCTCTACATCTTGTATCCGCCGACGCCACAGAGCGGGACTACAAAACGTGATAATGAAGGAGCCTTGGAAATCAAGGATAAGGACATAAAATTCAAGTCTGTACTCGGGAACTTGGACTATTTCAAAATTGAGGGAATCGAAGACTTACTCAAGATATCAGACATCATCTGAAAGGGATTTGAGTTGTTGTAGGATGTTACCAGGTCCCTCCCAATAACAGCATTCATCAGCACGCATGAGTTCGGTGACGACACGAAAGACATCAATTCAACGCAGAAAGCTCTAGGTTACTTTCTCCAGACCACCAGCGGGGTCAAAAGCTAGGTTTACTAAACACGTGGGCGCAGTTGGCTGTGATGTCGACGAAGATGAGCTTTAAAAAGTGCGGACCATCAACTTTAGGCTAGCGAGGAATCATGGTTTGACCGAGGAAGACATCGAGTTCATGGAGACCTTGAAAGACTTGATGAACGGCAACACATCGCTAGCCAATGTTGAATCATTGGCTCTGAAGCACGTTGTCGTCCGGGTTCAGCATGAGGTCAGGATTTAATGCCAACCAAGGCTTGCAAAGCCTCTTGAAATTTCTCGCTTCGCACAGTGTAGCCGACCAACATCCTGGCAAAGACTTACTTTAAGTACTCAATTAGCTAGTAAAACCCCAGACAGCGAAAGAGCCGGTGCAGAGGAGTGATGGACAAAAGAAAGCTAACCCCCTCAAATGGGCGCGGGAACATACCGATCAAATTACGGAGGAAGACGCTATTAACCCCCTGGTCACAAATGAATCGATCCCTGGGAATTATTGCCGAGCCATTGATCAATCTGAAGACCATTTTCAAGTTCTTGCTAGAACATCGCCAAAAGTGTCTTCCGATAAACATCAGCGTCTAGTTCCATCTCATCGCAGCCCCTTGAGCCCAGAGGTCCCTACCACACATGGATCCCCGTTGAGACTGACGCACTGTGAAATGCAAATTATTGACGACTACACACTGCAGAGACAGCCCAAGAACGGAATTCAAGCAACTAAGTCGCGTATAGATAAGTACATTAGGATCTCCAAACTGTGTTGTCCTCTTTGCAGCATCGTCATGCGGACCATTCCCGAACTGTTCATTGTTGAAGATAACCATCAGGTGTTTTCGCATTACTGGATGCAACCTGACTTCATGTGCTAAGACTCGTTCAAGAAGCACCTGGAAGATTTCGCCGACGTCCATGAGGCTTGGAAGCAGCTGTCAGAGGAAGATCTCAAGCGTCCGGGGGTCGAGGGAGAGACTGGACCCTCGAAGAATGGGAAATTCCTTGCACGATAGATACCACTGAGGTACTAGAGTATTAGGTTGGAGTTTGTGTTACACATTGAGAATAATATTTGTTATTTTGCATTCAATTTTGCAAGTAAGGTGTTGGGGTTTCACGAAATGCAAGAGAAGTGCTTTGTAGAAGAGCCTTACAAACGCGGCAAGGAATTCCCGAAGAATGGTCTTGTAGAACATGGACGGTGCGTATGGCAGAGCAGTGAACAAGCTTGAGACTTCGGCAATTGACTTACAAGCCCACGAACAAATCTTCCGTCCTTAAAGTACTCAAAGAGCGTTCCGTATATAGAGCCTATTTCCTAGGTTTGCGGGGAGACTAAGAGGCGTTCTTCCGAAAACTTGTGTTCGATATGAATTCTTCTATTTTGACCCTCCACTAAAGCCCATGATCATGCTAGCTCACTTAATTCTTCAGTCGCTTGTATTCTACGCCATCGCAAGCCATGCTGTTGTCATGCACGAATTCAAGACCTCAAATTCATGGACCAAATTAGCCCCCAACTCCAGCTCAACATCATCTTCCTCAATCGGACACCCACCAACTCTCAATTATCTCACAAAATCGCCTCTAAACCTCTTACCGCCAACAGTCACACCCTTTCTCTCACCAGAGAATTCAGGCAATCTTCGGCCACAAACCCAACTGCCGGACTCAAGAAGCCCGACTTCCACGCCGGTCCAGCCTCGAGGAGATGAAACACCCTTCAAGGTCTTCCTCATTGAATGCAATAACCCTTCCTACAAAGAGTACAAGCGCCACCGAGATGTGCACCACGACGGCGTCGATAAGGGCGTAGAACAATTCTGCGACTCGGATATTGCACGCGATACCATCACTCTCGTAGATGATGTACAATATCACCCCCTTCATACCTGGCGATGGCGCTACAAGGATAGATATGGGGTTTACTTGGACTTCAAGGTCAACTGGAAGGTCGGATGCCGCACCTCCCAAGGTTTCCAAGATATTCAGCGGTCACTTGGTCCCGATGGACCGTCTTGTGATGACATTATGTTAGCTAACTGGAAGCATTGTAAGTCGTTCTCTTCAGGTCTCCCCCACAATTCGTTGCTTGGGAAATCCACTGATGCTTTGACCCGCAGGTAGCAATGGGGGAATTGGCGGGGTGACGCAGGTTGGATGCCTCGTGTTTACTCTGAATGCTGAACGAAGAGATCGATAGTATTAAGACTATGAGGGCTTTCGTTGATGGAGGGTCACTCAACCTCCCCTTAGGACGCGTTGGAAGCGCATTGTACTATTCTCTGTAGCCATACTTTGCACGCTTCTGTTTATCGGGGTTCTTGGAATTCAGAAGTATACTTTATGCACCCCAAGCAATCATGTTCTAGTAACATTGCGACGAATACTTAATTTCGTCGAAGGCCACAAAAGAGGTAGTTTCAGACGGCCTGCATGTGCACGACAATATCATAGCACTCACAGTGACGAGATGCATGGAACATCCTTCACTACTAAAGTACGCTTCTTATGGAGGGAACATGGTCTTCAGGGTGGATGATCTTGAAATCCCTGATCATCTGGTGCTGCTTCACGAAGATCTTACATAATGAACCAACTCGTGTCCTCTCAAGCATTTGACACGGAGTATCAACGAAGCTTTTGTATTTATGTCGAGATCGTCTCGCGATCGCATCTATACAGCAATATGTAGTACACTATAACTCGACTCCATCAATGGCGTGGTATCATGTACTCGTCTTAACTCCATCCCATTCTCAAACGACCGATCGTCCTAGCGATGTCCAGATTAGGGATTATCCAAAATATTACACGAAGCTTATAGTCCTCTTCCCATGGCGAGTCTGTATGGTCAGGGTACTTTATGCGACTATCAAACCATCAAGGCCCAAGCAATCGCACCGGCGATGGCACCACCGGTAGAGAAGACAGCACGGCCAGCGGCGTTGACCTCAACGACAGTATTGGTGCTGGTAGGTCTCACAGCAGCGGTTGTGCCGGTAGGAGTCACCGGAATGCCAATGTGGGCACCACCGTCGACGGTTCTAGACGCAGTAGAAGGCTTGACGCCGGTGCCGGTGGCAGTAGGCGTCGCAGTCTCACTCTCTGGTTCCTCAGTCTCGGAAGCGCTCTTGACGGTGACGGAGTGCTTGGCGGTCTCCAACTCAGACTTCGTCGTGAGTGTCTTGGTCTCCGGAGGGGACGTCGTGCTAGAGATAGGAGTCGACGTCGTGGTGGGAATGATAATCTCCTTGCTGGTCGTAGTGGGCTTAGGTTCTTCCTTGACTCCGCTCCACGGCTCGCCAGTCTTAGGGTCGCGGTACCAGTTCGAGGCCGGGTCGCCGAGGCAGTCACCAATTGTCGTGAACTCGAAGCCCTTCTCCCTCGCCGTGTCAATCATGAACTGGACGAAGCCGTTGACGGTGAATGTGTGGATATCGTGGGCCAAGCTGATGAAGGAGGAACTAGCGGGACTGGCGCCATTGATGGCACCTGAGAAGGTAGCCTTCGAGTTGACACCATTGTCTACCCAGTCCTTGGTGTCAAGGTTGTAATCGGTCTACGCATGAACGTCAGTTGGAGGAACATTAGAGCTATATTCCTGCAAGTGCAACATACAACGTGGTACGCGAAGTCGTTGAGTGTAGATATACACTGGCCATCGCAGTGAGTATAAGGAGGGCGGAAGTAGGTGGGAATGAGCCCGAGGGTCTTGGCAAAGACTTCCTCGTTCTGGAGAACCTCTTGGACTTGTTGGTCCTTGGAAATTGTGTTGAAGTCCTTGTGACTCCATGAGTGACTACCGAGCTGGTGGCCAGCGCTCAACATCCGCTTCAGGACGGAGGTGTAAGTTCCACTGGCGATGCCGTTGTTCCCGTTCGTGCCAACGAGGAAGAATGTTGCCTTGATGTTGCCGTTCTTCTCCAACGTGTCAAGAACCTGGCTTGTGTATTCTCCGGGACCATCGTCGAAGCTGAGGGCGAGCTTGCCATTGACTGTGCAACGAGTGATATCAACGCCGTATGGGACATTTCCGAAGCGCGGGCGGGGCAGGTCTCGGGTGTTGAGAGCAGGCGTTGACTCGAGGGGGACAGCCGCTGCTAGGTCGCCACAGGCCAAAATTGCTGCGAGGAGAGAAAGAGAGTGTACTCTAACAAGCATCTTTGCGGTTCGATGGTGTGGTTCAAAGCGAATGACAGTGAGACGATCGACCAGATGACCTATTACGAGCTCGACTTCGAACTGGGTGGGATGGCTGCACTTATATCTGAACCCACGTTTCCGTGTACTAAAAGAAGAATCCTCAGGGCTTCTCATGTACGAGAAGCATCGGGGATTAAAGGAAATGAGAGTGCTGGCCTAACCCGTCAAGCGTCGCGTGGAGAAGGCTGGGCAAGAGGTGATCCCAAGCGGGCGTCCCGTCCGTGTGCCGCGCCCCCAACGGCCGCGGCCGGGTTCTCGGGCGAGATGGAGGAGGCAGGACATTCTGAACGCTAGACTCGCACTTATCCAGACAAGAAGAAGCAAGGGGAATGGCGTGGATGACTGTAAGAGCGCGATCTTTTTTGTGACTGGCAAGGTTGGGTGCCTGTTCGTGAGGTAGAGGGAGACTACGGGCTGCGGCTTGATGTCGCAAGAGAGACGGCGTGTCCCAAAAGCGGCTAAAGGGTCGATGCGCTGCGCCATGACCACGTCTACACGGGTAAGGTAGGGGCCGTTTTGCGGGGATGCTGTTGGCAAACAAACATGAAGTGAAAGAACAGCGGTTGTTGGTGTGATCATCACAAAGGACTCAGACGAAGAAGAAATTAGAGCCAAGAAGATCGTGTTCGAACTCTTAGTCAGGGCTTTTGGACTCTGAGGCTTGACCTCGGTCTTCAAACACATTTGCGAGGTGACCCCCTGACTCGAAATGGGCATGAACTGGTCAAAAGGCGACAATACGAGCATTGGCAAATCCCAACTGGCTGGATGTCAAGATTACAGTCCCCCGCGGTCTACGCCCGAGGCACTTGGCAGCAGATCCTCGGGTTCCTTTTTTTAACCCACAAACTTGTACCTTTTGGGATAGCCGTAGGCAGACATTTTGGGGGCTTGGAGAAAGGAGGGACTTTGGAGGCGGTCAGCAATAACTGACTTCTCCCGGTCTTCTCCCAAGAGATGGGAGGCGGCGGCTGAGGCGCAGGCCCGACCCAATGCACCTTAATTCGTTAAATATGGTGTGCTTTGGATACGCAGTGCTCAATTGGGGTCCTACGGAAGGGGATTGATGCAAGGGACGCAATCTGCGTGATTGGCCAACAACATCAGCCATCATCGCTGTCGCCTATTGTCGCATCAGGGTCTTGTTCACAGCCGCCATTGGGGCGTGGTATTGCGTTGCGCTGCGTTGCGTTGATGCGCCAGAATACGCGCAGAGTAGCTCTCTGTTCCCCGAGAACACCGCATTGCGATGTGCTGTGCGTGGTACCAATGGTGCAATGTGAGCAACTCCCGAGCACCAAGGGGGGCAAGGGAGACTGAGCGACTTTCTAATTGACATCGCACTTGGATCAGGAAAAGCTTAGAGGAGCTTAGGGTGGCGACGGCGTGGCTGGTCTCAGTCTCGTTTGTTGCCCTTGGTTGCTCCGTTCCTACTAGCTCCGGCTGGAGTCGAGACGAGCCATGGATTAGCGGCTTCTTCCATTGCTTCTTTTTTTGCGCATTGTTTTTGTCATGCTCAATCAAAGGCCCCTCGGCCTCTTCTGTGACCGTCTCTGCATATGGTCTATTTCCCATTTCTGCAGTGCCTCATCCTCCTGCTGTGCCGTGAGCCGTGAGGGTCTCCGGAGTTGGCCCCCGCAGTCCGCCCTGGCCGCCGGCCCACCCCCGGTCTCTTCGATTTCGTTGCTCTCAACAGCGTGGGGAGCACAGTTGGGTAGTAAGTGACCTTCAAGTTTCAATTGACAACATATACCTCCAAGTGGTTTGTCCCACGGCAGATTGAGGTGGAGCCAGTTACAGCATCTTATGAATAGGTCAACCTGTACTCCGTACTCGTATTGATATCCTACTGACGCAGCTTGTGACCTGTGGACTGGGGTTCGGTAAGGGAACGCGGAAAAGCGCACTCACAGCTAGGTCGTTTCCGACACCGAACCAGTCCCGAAGCTTGTGTACCTCCCAGGCAAGGGCAAGACACTAGGCTCTCAGCCCGTACAAAGCAGCGTAGCATTGCCATGGATATGATTGGTTTCATCAGCCTTACCACTGAGGAAAGGGAACTGCATCGACAATTGCCGCCCCTTCCCATCCTCTATTCTCACTGCTCAGCGTGTGCAGTTGGCGTGGGCCATACCCAACTTCTTCCAGCCACCAGCGATCAACGCACGTGTGCTCCCAAGAGCAAGTCGGGGCAGGACCGACAACACATGGACTTTGCACTGTTGCTCCGGCAAAAACCTGCCGTAGGAAAACAGCGCAAATTGACAATGCGCCGGCCGCACTCCCCCGCGTTTACTGCTTCACGCTTCTCCGAACCCGCCTTCTCATCTAGACAAGTGACTCTGGCCTGTTGCCAACTTGCCAAGGGGGGAACGGCCCATCACCACTTGGCAACGACAGGGGATTAAGCTGACTGCAGGAACAAAGCTTGCTGTGCCTTGCAGCTGAGACCAGACCTCTCTTCCCGGGCAAACTGTGAGGCCATTTCTGAGGAACATGGAACATTTCCAGCGCTACTGCCATTGCTTATTCTGATCCGTTAGGGTGGAAAGCCCCGTGCGCACCCTCGCCGTGCTGCCATCTATTGGCATCAGTTCATTGAGAACGGCCTTGTTGTTCAGACCTTCAGCCCAGTCCAGCCCTGTACCTCCAAATCTTCGATGCACTGAACGCTCACAGAATGTGTGGTTTTCTGGCATACTCTCTGGCCATTACAAGGCAGGCAATCTACTATCTGTTTCAGATCGCTACCGCATTCGTTAGGGTCATCTTACCTCACACGCTCGTTTATCACCCCACTCATCTCTCACTTCTCGAACGTAGCTGCACCTCACCGCTGATCACAACCCCCCTTTTCTTCTCAAGTGAAAGTCTTGCAAATTTAGAGAAACCGATGAGACTAGTTACTGTCGTTAAACGTCTTATTGCATCATGCATCGACTCTCACACATCACCGTGCCGCGGTGAGACAAAGCAGGGCAAGGTTCTGGCTCTCAAGGTAATCCATCTCATACCCTCATCCGCTTCCAAATTACGTTGCGAGGGACTCACGGCATATAATGCGCTAGACTCTCATAAGCCATGGAAAATGAGCCGGCGTCTGTTCTTGATGTCCCTAATGAATCTGAAAGTGAATCAGATCTGGAAATTACGCTTTATGTATTATTATCCCTGCCGCGTCAGCGGCGCAGTATTACCATCTACCAATGTCTCTGTCAAGGGTGGGTATGAGTTGTCGCATCCTGTACCCCAATAGGACCTGTAATAAGGAACGTCCTCTATAATCTCCGAACTTTCTTGCACTGGGCTGTCCAGCAGCGAGGTAATCCTGCCTCAAGGTCAGACGGATGCCTACTGTGACCCGAATCCTTTTCTGCCTATTTACGGCGCAGTCACGCTGACGGGTCGCATTAGCCAGGCATCCGCGAAAAGGCACATCAGTCGATGGATTGACACTTCGCGCACTGACCGAAAAAGCCGTTCGGACTCATAAAGAATCGCTCCTTTTGAGATGAACGAAGTGGCTTGAAATCGCCACATTTACTTTCTTTCCCTGTAAATTAATTGGCTTACATGACTTGGTCTCAGATTGTTGTTGAAAGTTGTTAAGTTGATGTCCTTGAACAAGCTACATTATTGGACTTACTCATCAATTCCAAAAGCCGATCAAGTGTCAGCGTTACCACTCTCTCATTAATGAATCCAGGAGGAGAAAAGGAACTCACCTTTGTATCAAGAGCGATGAAGGCAACTCTGAAGTCATTTCTATAAACACTCGGTTTCCTCGAAGTGTCATACGCGTGAGCAGGCTAATCTCTATTAGAAGCTAAGCGTCGATTAGCTGGTATTTGACCAGGCTGCGTGTTTGTAAATAGATAACACCTGATTCCATTTACAATTTGTTTTTAACTATGTTCGGATAACTGTAGCATTGGAAAGATGACAAAGACCCAAAGCCTCTAAAGATAGCAGCGAGAGCCCAAGATAGCATCTTCATCTTCAAACGGGTTACTGTAAAACATCGACTTACAAAGTCAATGCCTCGATGCTTTGATGAGATTCGAGTAGGGAACTCCTTTGAAGGTCAAAAAGTAGGCTAAAATGAGGTCGGAGCTTGGGGCGACATCTGAAGCCTTGGGCCCCAACTTTCGCCCGCCGGTTTCCGCCATCTGTTGCATGTATCGCAGCATCTCAGGGGCCTCCTGTCAATCCGTAACCGCGAATACATATGAAGCTTTGTTTTATTCAGATATGAGTGAAATCTGAACGCGTGACGCTACCAATGTCTGTGATACTTCACGGAGAATGAGCACGACGATTTTCAGTTGGCCACTAGCGTTGAAATCATCTAAGCCAATGAATTTAAAGTGACCGTCAGAAGAGTAGTGAGAGCACTGAGTCAGTCTTGTCAAACGATTCAGACCGTAAGAAAGCTTTGGAAATAGTTCACTACCATCGTGGCGCGACAGGGTAAAGTGGAAGTTGGTGCGGGGCAGTAATGTCCATATTTGACTTGATTGAGATTCGACTTTACGGCAGTTTGACATGAAACATGATGACAGCTTCGTCAGCGTGAGTTACAAGGAAAGTAACTTCACATGTAGTCATCTGCAATCCGTCATAAGAAAGGAGCTGAAGCTACTGTTGTTTAATACGAAAAGGTAAAAGCTCCAGTCTGTAAAGTGTTAGCAGACAGACTGAGAAACCGCTTTTAAACCCCCGCATCCTTAATCTGACGTTAAATGCACGAATCGAATAGAGCATAAGATATAGCAATTATAAGTCATATTGCCGTGAAGCCTCTCAAGTTTCGCAAGTCAGTAAAGCAGACTGCAGTCGCAGTCGCAGACCTTCGGAATCACACACAGGCTGGGATCGAATGTTGGTTCTTGAAGGACTCGGCCAAGACTTTAGTTCGAGGCAGCAAGTGACTAGAAGGCTTGCCCCTTGACTAACTACTGCGATAATTGGCTCACTTGAACGAATTTCACTTATCTAACATGCAGTCAGCACAAACAACTTCAAGGTAAGGTACTGGCAACCGAGAGATTCCACTCAGAGAGGGGGCGAAAGGAATTTCGAGAGCTACTCTGCCTCTTGGCTCTCGCTTTCCATGGGCCAGTTTCGTTAACCAGGTTGAATGATTGTCAGCTTAGTAGAGGTCTGCGAAGACAACCATCAGCGGTTACAACGCTGCTTCTCAAAAAGGCAGGTGACGTCCGAACTTTCATTTCTACGTGATCCTTCCGAAGCCTTGAATCAAAGTTGCACTCATGCCTTTCATGATAAGTAGAATCGTGCCATGTGAATCTCATGCTTGTCAAGATGTATTATTATCATGTAAGTGAACCGCACCCAATCGGATTTGCATATCCAATCTTTGTCAGACTTGCCCTACCATGGAACCCGAACAGGATTCGATAGCATATCCGCAAGTAAGCCCCGGTAACATAATTTCTGGTCTCGGGTGGCAGTTTAGTGAAAGATGCTCATTAGAGAAGGGCCATCTTCATGATGAACGCAAGACTGGTGATGAATGTAGGTTCTATGTTGTGTAGTTGATTCATTGAGACACAGTCCTAAATCAACATGCGAAATTCGCCTTTCCGTGAAATGAGAGCCGAGTAACGAGAACGTAATCTCACCGCATAAAGCAGGCCATTGGATGTCAATCCTAGTTTGACTGTACCACCTTCCCCGCTTCATGGACCCTGAAGAAAGAATTGGTGCATACCGTGAGCGGATAATCCCGAAGGATCATCATCCTCAGCTGGGAAAGCATTTAGGGTCTCATTATTGATCCAAAGTCCCATATTTGACAGCCTAATCAGATGTTAGATTACTTTGAACAAGCTTGGCATAAGATGCGCTAGAACCAGTCGTTTCATTCATGGATCTTCGAAAGACGTAGCCTCATTCAGAGCTCAATCTAAGCTCGATTGTAGCATTGGCATTGCTTGAAAGCGGCACAGTAGACTTGGAATATCGCAACGGGCTACCGATTACGTCTTGGCTGTAGCCTTCGAATATTCCCTGTTCGGAAGCTAGCATTTTCGTGCACCTTACGAGAAACATGCCATCGCTTGCCTAGAACTCCAAGCTCGCTGCTACGGTTCATGAGAACTCTATAAAAGAGCAGATACCTGCCATGTCTTGACTAGCACCAGTCCATCAACAGCTTCGACTTGTCGGAATCAGAGTCTGCACCTGCGAAATCAATTTATTCCAACATGGTTCACTTCACAAAGTCTGCGGCTGCAGCCGTCCTCACCTTCTGCTCTGCCATCCAAGCTAGCCCAGCAGCTCCTCTAGACACTAGGCAAACCGAGCAAGCAGAAATCAATCACCCAATCGGCTTCGACGCCGCTGCTGCTCGCCGTGTTCCAGCCGATGCTCCAGTTCCCAAGATTGCTATTGTTGACGCCGCGGAAATCACCGGCAATATTACCGAGGCATCTCCTTTCACACCTTCTGGTGCCGCCCTCGAGGAGGTCACCAAGCGCTTCATCGTCGGCGTAGATAACCGTCACCTCTGGACTGACCCCAATTACCCTTTCCACTCCGTCGGAAAGCTTCAGTGGTCTAACGGAGTCTTCTGTTCCGCTGCCTTAATCGGCCCTCGTCACATCCTCTCTGCCAAGCACTGCAACCCCGATCCTCCTATCCCGGGATCTTTCTACCCCGGCTTCGACAATGGAGCCCGCTTTGGCTCTGCCCAAATCACCAACGGTCTCTTCACCTATGGCCAAGAACCCTTCTCCCCTTGTGAAACCAAGGGTGACTGGGTAGTCTATGCTCTCGACCAGCGCCTCGGTGATCAACTCGGTTATTTCGGAGCGAAGGTGCCTGATCGCAACATGTTTGACAAGCCTCAGTTCTTCCACATGGGCTACCCTGGTGACAAGGACGGTGGTAACCGTCCCTACCGACAGACCGACATCACGGTTCACTCCAAGAGAACCTTTGACTGCGACTCAACTGGCCCCTTTTATACTGACACAGATACCATGGGAGGCCAGTCCGGTGGCCCTCACTGGGAACTCGATGGCAATGGAAACCGATGGATCTGGGGTGCCCTCTCCATCAGTGTCACGAGTTCTGCCGAGACTTACGCTGGCTGGGCTTCTGGCAGTTCTATGATAGACGGCATTCTCAAGATGCGAGCTGACTTTCCTTAGAGACGCAGAGATTAGTGACTGGAGCCATGTGTGATTGGTTGTCACTTCCGATGTCTCTTGCATCTCCGATGACGGTTAGAGAATCTTCCACGCGCGTCTACCTAATAGCCAGTACTATATCAAAAGTTCAACAAGAATACAATTCCACAAAATTGAAACAAGTCAATTCACTCGGGTGTGACTTATGCGCCAGAACATTCTGGACCGTTTTTGTTTTTGGTTGCATATTAGATCATATTAGCCTCTTAGTGCTATGAATCATAAGGCCAAACATCACTTATCTTCCAGCGAGATAATCGACTTAGGTGCTGCCCAGACTCAAATATCTACTCGTTTCTGATGGCTTGGTCATCGAATAAACATGATGCTATGTCTACGGGAACGAAATTATATCGCGGCATATCAAATCGCTCATGGGCCAGAATGATCGAAAGTGTGAAGTAAATTGACGATCAGAAAGACAATTTGACGGACAAATGTCCGGTTCGGCCCCTCTATCTATTGTGTTTCACTGCTAGGTTTCTATACTACACCGAACTTCGTTTACGAGTCAACGTCATACATTAGGCTAGTAGATGTAAGTTTTTCCTCTTAATTCAAGTCAAGTCTTGAGTTATTTCGGGGTTGAATGGCACGTAGCACTTTCCTCGAAGACACCAGCTGGCAAATTGAGAGCAGTACTCCGATTATGTGAACAACAGATCCCTAAAGATGTGTAGATAAGCGTTAAGTGATATGTGCCTGCCAAGAAAGCGGATAAAATATCTGATGGCTGCAGGCTGCGCATGAAAAGCCTCCTCACGTTTGGCTTTGAGATTGGGGGCTCCCCAAGAAATCAATAAGAAAGCGGACCTGATCGACCATAGATCCATGCGTATTCAACAGGTTGCCTCGTGTCATTGCTGAGCTGACCGCATGTTGCCGAAGTTGAGTCTGGGAAGGCGTCTCTGATGATTCAAAAGATGAAGGCTGCCTCAACTCTGCACGAGGCGACAGATACATGAAGCTTTCAAGCAGAATCCCAATAGCTTGTTCATTGTAACCACACAGGACAATTAGAATTTGGCTACATCATCTTATGAGACACCTCATAAAACTTTTCCGGATGAACGAATGTTTCCGCCGTCCCGGGCCGTTGATAGGCTTGTCTTCAACCGCCCTGATCCTTCAAATCTTCTCGTTGTAAACCCGTATCTCTTCTTTGGACTGAAGATGCTTGGCATTTCTCAGTATAACTTCTCGTTCTCGCAACTATCACGACCCTCCCTTAATGCAACTACTCGGAGTCATCGATCTCCTTCCGCTCCTTCTGCGGTGGCGGATGCTTTGGATCCGACCCAGCATCTGTTCCCCATCCACCAAAGCCACCTGCTGTCGCCACGCCTCCAAAGCCGGAAGCGGGTCCCGCCGTGAGTGTCCCTGCAGCCCGGTTCCCTGCGACGCCAGGACGGTCTTTGGCCCAGTCGTTGATCTCATCCTTAGTCTTGCCGGTGTACCTCTTGAGATCCTCGTCTGAAATTTGGGTGTCGCGGCCGCTCTTCTTGTCTTGGTAGCGTTGATAGAGAGACTTTTTGGGCTCGTCAGAGCCGGCGCCCTCGGCTGGAGTTGATTTTCCAAACAACCCCATGTCGGGTAAAGTTGTGATAATGGTAGAGCGATCTGGCGTTCTAGGATGATTGAGTTTGCTGACAGTATTTGATGGATTCAGATGAGAATCGAAGTCTCGTTCCGAGTCTAAGTATTAAGGTAGCTGGCTTGTTCTGTTGGAGGCGGATGACACTGGCCACTCTTCGATCGCGGGGATTGTCTGAGGTAAGGTAGTTATTCGAAAATTGGTATGTTTTAAGGGTATTTCTGCTAGTGTTGGTCGGCATGGCGCAGCGGACGCGAGAGGCACAGCCATGTAATGTTAGTCACGCCTCGGACGGATCGAGCGATGATCCCCTGCTCGTCATTGGGGTCGCAGTTGATAGTCAGCCCAATCAACCCACTAGTCAACCCCTATTCAGGCAGGTCACCAATGGGGGCTGTCTTCTGTCAAGCCACCACGACCAACAACATTCTCAGAAGGCTCAGCTGACGTCAAGTTGTCGCCCGGTTCGTAAGTTGCGGGTGGAACGGCAACCCCTCGTCAATGGAGACCATTAGACCATGTGACAAGTTTTGCAGGTAACGCCAGCCTAGCCTTACGTGGGTTTTACGAAATCTTCATTTATACTCCTGGTTCATTGAGGAGCAGAAGCGGAAAACGGCTCGTTCATGACTGCTATTGGTTTGCTCTAATCAATTGGAATTGCCTAGCATATGCCCATAATCCTACATCAAGCTATGCGTATCGTGCAAGAACATCTCAGGGCTGCGGCATGCTTTCGCCCCGTGCCGGTCTGCCGTCCACGCGCAGCAGCGAGGCTGGCCGCTGCGGACTACACGTCAACTATTGACACCGAGTTCTCTGCATCACGTTCCACAGTCTCAAATACGGTCCATTGGTTCTCGTTGATTTGCTCAGCCTTTGCGGGAAGGCACTAGCTTTTGCTTCAGGGGCAAATCTTAAAAGTCGGGGAGTATTGACCTCGAAAGCGTGGAACCCTGGTTTAACGTTGCGGCCTGCATGCAACAGTTTCTAATTCCATAGATCTTTTGTCTCGTATTATTACAGTAAGCCAAGTACGTCTCTGCTAACGTGACCAGGCCACTACAAGACGACTGCTATGGCGAGTCTAGTTCATCTGGTCATATCATTATGGTGAGATCTTAAGATAATTAGGGCCACGGTCTTAGTAAAGCCTTGTTCATCTGTATTACCTTCAAGAGTTGGTCTGTGACAGGCCTCGGAAGAAGTCATTATCGACAATCGAGCCTAGCCGTACATTGACCACCATGCATCCGCCTATCTGTAGTCCTAGACCTCTAAACTGCCAAGCTCATTCTTCCCTTCTACGTGCCCTTCTCTTCATACTTGACTCGGAAGCACACAATCGCTGGGGTGCTCGTTATTCGTGACTTACTTGTAGCGATTTGCGTCCTGTTTCATCGAGTCGAACGTCGTATCTATGACAAGCACATGTGCGCCAAGTCCGATTAGGAAGTGTAATAAATCAACAGTGCATCCCCACTGAATATTAGATTCTGCTTCATCACGACGATCACTGTTTTGCTGCGTCGATGGGGCTCCAAAAGGGTGCCGACGGGAGGAGCTGAATGCAAGCTTTGATTTGCCAGCCGAGATTCAAGCTTCAAAGCCCTCGATTCATACCCGACGACGAAAAGGCGGGGCTGTAAAGAATGAAGGGCTGCAGCCGACGGGTTTAAGGATAAGCCATGGCCAAGCTGTGCCAAGTATGCACGATCATCGGCGCTTGAGGCTGATGAGCCAGCTCTGCAGAAGTCTATTCGTTCTAGTCTCTGGGTTAATAACCATTCCGAGATGTACAGCAGCCCCAAAGAACATTGAAGTCAAGTGATCACGGATGCCTTGCTATTTCTTCAGCTGTAGCAGCTGATATGAGACATGAACAAGGAAACCGACATCTAGAGGGTTGGGAAGAATCTGCAGGACGCAATTTAAGCACGGTCATTGCTTGGCGGCTTCTGTACTATTGAGAGTGAGTAACAGCTGATTCATCTGATGAGAGCGCAGCTGTGCATGAGTGGCTGCCAGATAGTGCGGGAAAAACGGCTTTCCTGTCTTATTCAATCTTCTCGACAAGGTGACAAGTTGCAGATGCTTGTGATATACATCGCGTCTGTCACGATCGCGCTTTGTCGGCAAAGTGGAATGGAACTGGGAATGTTTCGTCGCCATCGTCCCAAATCCAGCTCTTCTTTCCAACGAACCACTCCGACAAAACAGTCTGGCCTGGCCTTCACATACTGACAGATAAGGAAGATGGAATGAGGAAGTCCCATGGACGGACGTTGCTCCTGGGACGATCCCATCACCGGCACAACCACTTCCCGATTCGTCGCAGTTGGAGGGGCGCGGAGAAATTGAGTGGATGGACATAGGAGCGGGCAGGAAAGTAAGAGGTTTCACGGGTAAAGGAGAAAGGCCTGCTTCTTCGTCCCAAGCAGCATTCCGCATGGCGAGTCGTTTCGTTGAAAATGACTTGCATGCGACTTTGGGGCAAAGGAGGGAGGCCCCATCCGCCATGCCGCCGCCGCATGTAAGTGGGGATATTACGAGACAGCTGAATCGTAAAGCGCTGAGTCGTGTTGACAGCTGAGAATGCACCCGTAGCGAGCTGAGGAGGTAGTTCGTCATACTGGCCTGTCTTATAGATGATCTCAATGGCCCCGCGCTAACCTGCACAGTAGATCCTACAATGATCGAGTAAGGGGAAATACAAGTGCATACCTCCAAGACGCCAAGACCCCCCGCAACGGGAAGGACCGTTAAGCTACAGGTAACGGGGGAAAGGCAAACAAGCGAAACAACTGCCAGTTCCCCATGTCTAGTGCTGTTTCCACGAAACCTCACCATTGCCGCGAGATGACAAACTGTTGGCCGCAGAGATGGGAGAAAAGAATCGATACAGCGGAACTGTGGCATTCCGAATAAGGATAAGGGACGATTCCCTTAAAAAAGTGGGAAAGACAAAAGCCGCCAGTGGGTGGGTGAGGAAAGCGAAGCGCGCCTCACAGATCCTGTCATTATCTTGGTCAAAAGTTGAGTCAAAGCTGGGGTGCCCTGATCGGACGCAGCATACATCTGATTGAAAGTCAAGCTTTTGCAAAGACATGGCCGGATCGGCCATGTTGGCCGTGCGCCACTGGGATTCTTCTTCAGTCGCGACATGGCTGTGACAGTGGTGATAACTCAAATAGCCCGTTCGCTGAGCCAGTAGGCGGCCCGAGGTGGGCGAGAGATGAGAAAGAGAAGACTTGCGTCTCCACATCGCCGTGCCCGCGAGTACGCCGGCAGGAGGGAGAAAAGTCAAGACGAAGAAGAGGTCCAAGAGCCGCCCTCGTCTTGGCACAAGGAAATCCTCGTATGGTACGCCGAGGAAAGGTGCCGTCCTATGAGAGCGAGGCTTTTAGGTTGTCTTCAATTCATATTTCCAAGCCCCCGGGCGCACGGAGCCTCAATATCTCCAAGTAAGAGATGTTGGCCCGGGCTTCGCCTCTTTATTCAGTAGCAGCGACAGCAAGCGGACTGTGGATCTTAATCGGACGCGCGTGTGTCCGCTCGATGCTGCGATGCGAAGCTTTCGAATCCAGGGCTTGATCAGTCATGGTCATCCTGGCAGAAGCTTGTCAGTTCTCCTCGTGGCCCACTGGTCCCCACGTGGAGCTCATATACTAATACATAATGAAACGGCGCCACTTGCCTGTTTCTTGAAGGATAAGAGGGTTGGTGTGTTCTCCGTGTACGACGCTTCATATTCAGTCGATCTTATAAGATCCAACGTTCCGCGCTGTCAGATACATCGGACATGTGCTAACTGTCTGTTGGTATACACGTAGGCAGGTCAGACCTTTCGGTCGCGACGAGGTCAATAGGTCAGTATAGGTCTATTGTGCGTGTGTGTAGGAGGGGAAGTTCGTGGGCAGAGCCCGCGATCCCTCTGTAGGTGTAAGTAAGTAGAAGGGTCCGTCTATACGGGCCCAGGCTGCCTACCTACTACCCTTACCTAACTACCTAATAGGGCCCTTTTTTACCTCGTAATCTAATATTAGTAATCTTTTATTTTTATAATAAAAAAGGGTAGAATAGGGGTTAGGTCCCCCGCTAGCGAGAACTAGTAATAGAATCCGCTATTAATCCCCTATTTAAAAGTACCTAAAACTATATACCGAAATTTTAGTATAGCTTTTATTATAATTATTTATATAGAAATTTTATTATCCCCTTTTTTTAATTATTTTTTAATTTTTTAATATATATAATTTATATATTTAAACTCCTTAGAAATTATTAAATTTAGTATAATTAAAAAAGAGCTTTTTATTAGTTTAATTACGCCTTAAATACGTATATTTCTCTCTAAGCCGAAGCCTAAGAGGTATATATATTTACTAAATAACTTACTACTTATAGTATATTACTATTTTAACTACGTATTACTTACTTTTCTATTTTAACTATAATAATTCCTTTATTAACGAATTACTTAAGGGACTTATTTAGTATACTCTTTATAAACCCGTTAGCTAGGTTATTATTATTGTTAATCTAACGGATCTTATAGAGCTCGCGGCGTTTATATAATTATTAAAGTACTATAATATTTATTATAAGGCGCTTTTCCTTTGTAGTGCCCAGCTTAACGAGGTATATAGACGGAAGGTTGCTAAAGTTAGCGGAAGGTTATAAAAAGAGAAGAAAGGCCTTTTGTAACCGTACTTCTAGCAGCTAATAGAGGATTCCGTCGGCTACTAATTAGTAATTTCTTTTAGCACTTTTCGTACCTCGTTTTGCTAGTCTAATCTCAGAGCTTTTATTAGGTTAAAAAGAGATAGATTTATTAATAATATAAAATAGATCCCTATTACTACTACTATTAAAATCTTTTTTTTTCCTTAATATTTTAAAATACTTCGCTATTTATAAAAAATACTTCGCTATTAACGTATTTATAATTCTAAAAGTCTTATTATTACTAAGCGCTAGTATACTAGTAATTATTAAATTAATTTCTTAATAATTAATTTCCTCTTACCTATTACTAATTTAAAGTAATACTTAGTTATAATATATTTAAAATAGATTTTTTTATAAATAGCTTAATTAAAAAGAAGTTAGTAGTTATAATAAAGTTAGTAAAAATAATATTAATAATAGAAGTAAGGTTAATAATAATAGTAAAGTAGTTAATCTTTTTATAATAATAGCCTTAGTAAAAAAGATTATACGTAATAAAGTACGCTCTTAACGGCCCTTAACTAGTTAATTAGTTATTAACTAGTAATAATAGAGGAGAGTTAAGGTAATATAAACTAAGCTATTTATTATTAATTAGATAAATAGAACTAAGTTAATAAGTTAATATAGTTAATAAAATAAGTCGAGGCTATTTTTTTTATAATTATATCCTTATTAACCTATAGTAGAAATATATATATAATTTAATTATTAATTAGTATTAGTATATACGTAAGTAGGTTAGACCTTTTAGTTATAACGAGGTTAATAAGTTAGTATAGGTCTATTGTGCGTGTGTATAGGAGGGGAAGTTCGTGGGCAGAGCCCGCGATCCCTCTGTAGGTATAAGTAGGTGGAAGGGTCCGTCTGCACGGGCCCAGGCTGCCTACCTACCACCCTTACCTAACTACCTAATAGGGCCCTTTTCTGCCTCGTAATCCAACACTGTCCATGCCATGAAGGTGTCGCTGCCGCTCTCGCAACCGACATCCACATCGGAACATCGAATATGGCCGTAGTGCCGCCACAAGGATGTGAGCACTGTTCAAGAAGCCAGATCAAAGAGCTGGGCTCTGTGGCCAGAGCTGCCAATCAGACGTACTTGACAAGATCCGAGTTGGATACGACGCTGTTGGTCCTCAATATCCGCGCCGACGATACCGCCCAAGCTGAGAATATTCAAACGGTCTTATGGACACTAGTCGTTCTCTCAGCAGTGTTTCTTGGATTGAGGATATACTGCAAGATATCCTACACGTACACAAAGATCCGAATCGAGGACATTATCCTGGTTGCCTCCTGGGTAAGAACTCTCATAACTTGAAGAGTCTCGTCACTATTCCAGTGTTGACAGTTGCTGCATAGCTGGTCCTAGCATCAGATGCCGCCCTCAATGAGTTCATCATCAAATCCCGATTCGGCCGACCCGACTTCCCTATTACCGTCGACAACATTACAGTATTAGCTATCGTCGGTCTTTCTTCCATCACGTGCTCTTTCGTCGGTCAAGTCTGGAGCAAGACTGCGTTCGCTATATCGCTGTTACGAATGTGCGATGGCTGGAAAAAGGCCTTTGTGTGGTTCTCCATCATTTCTATGAACGTTCTCTTTGCGTTCTCCTCTTTGTCGTTTTGGGTTGGGTGTGTACCGTTGGAGAAGAGATGGAAGCCATTCGCGGACGGAACCTGCTACGATCTCAAGTGGGTTGTTTCATTCGGAATTTTCGTCAGTGGTAAGATAACGTCCAACATGTTCTTGCCTAGTCTTCCTGAGCTGTGCTGAGTATTGCTAGTATACTCTGGTCTCCTCGACATCGCCTTATCAATCATCCCATGGCTCATTCTCATGCGGCCCAGGCCGGCCGAGGAGTCATCTGGTCTTACTTTGAGCAAGAAGGAGAAGATCGGTGTATCTGTGGCTTTGAGTATGGGCATGTTGTAAGTTTCTCACTCCGATGGAGACCTACGATTGGTTTCTAACGCACTTGAATAGGGCCGGAATAGCGGCGTTTGTCAAAGCATCATATATGCGCTCAGTAAATGATACCACTGGTGATTTTTCTCGTAAGTAAAGACCCTTATCATAGAATCGGTATTCGTCTAATGCAGGTTACAGATGGGGGAGCAGAGTTGGCCGTTTGGGCCGGGGCTGAGACAGCCATTACGATCATGGCATCGACTATTCCCGTATTGCGTGTTCTGCTGCGTGACACAGCAATCAAGACTAAGTATCTTCCCGAAGCTATCAAAATGAGGGTTCGGAGCACTGTTAGGAGATCGGAGAGAGCATCAGAAAGACCTATGGCGCAACCTGAGGAAGACAAAATTCCTATTGTCTCGTCAGGCGCCTCAATGTCTACTGCCGGTGCCTCTTCCACATCATCAGGCTCAACTGTGGACTTACAGAAGACATTGATATCCAAAACGCCGGATATCCGGAAGAAATGAGACCCTAGGCGGTCAGACGGAAGCGCGATAGCTTAGCCAGTTGCTGAGATTTATGATTTGACGAGACAACATACACGAGCGGGCCATTCAATGATATGAAGATAGTGCTAATGAACAAGGACCACTCAGTTCTTGGCGAACCGTAAGATTATTGATCTTAATGTTTCAACTGCACAAACTCTCAAGGTGCTATTTCTACTCGTGCCCAATCGGCTTACCCTGAGACTGCCACGCCATCGGAGCAGAAGCAGCTACCAATGGCGCCGTTGCACCGCCCTCTCTAGGATCCTCAAGAATGAAGTTCATTGGGAACCCGATATCAAACTCCTTGAAGCTCTCAATCTTCTTGATCTGCTCCCCAGTGAGATGAATGCTCAAGGCCTTGATGTTATCTTGCAAGTGTTCCACCTTGCGACCACCAACAATCGGGAAAACGTAGCGCGCCTTTTGCATAACGTACGCCAAGGCAATTTGTTGGATGCTCTCAATGCCATGCTCCTTGGCAACTTCCTCAAGAACCTCGCTGGCCTTGCGTTGATCCTCGGATTGATCCCCTCCAAACATGGCACGCAGGCCCTCGCCAGCCTTCTTGCGCTCCTCGAGCTGCTTCTTAGACTGCAGCTTACCGCCGCCAAGGACGTCCCAGGGGCAGAGGGCCATGCCAAAGTGGCGAGCCATGGGGATGATGTCCCGCTCCATGTCGCGGATGAGAACGTTCCAGCGACCCTGGTAGACGGAGAACTGGGTCTTCCCATGCGCCTTGGCGTAGGTGTTCGCAGCGGAAACGACCCAAGCGGGTGTATCAGAAACGCCGAGATACAGGACCTTACCCTGCTCGACCAGGATGTGGAGCGAGTCCATCAGCTCCTCGACAGAGGTCGTCCAATCCCACCAGTGGATGTAGAGCAGGTCAATGTAGTCCGTCTGCAGCTTTCTGAGGGAATCCCGGACCGAGAGGTGCAGCGATTTCTTGTGGTTGCCAGAATAATTGACACATTTCCCGGGCCCGAGCGCCTGTTTGCGGTACTGCGTCGTGAACTTGGTTGCAATGAACATGGTGTCCCGGTTCTTCCTGTCGGTCATCCATTCTCCCAGAATCTCCTCGGACTCCTCGTTCTGGTAGTTATTGGCGGTGTCGATGAAGTTGCCGCCGGCATCGACAAATGCGTCGAGAAGCTTGAAAGAGTCCTCCTTTTCCATGGAACCCATGAACGACGACCACGCAGAGCCGATGGACATTGCACCCAGGCAGAGGGGGGAAACCCTGACACCTGCGGTGGTGGACAGAACGCGGTATCGACCGAGCTCAGTTTTGGGCTCGGGAGCCGGCGCGAAGAGGGTTTGAAGGCCGGACATCGTGAGATGAGTTCAAACTGTGGGGTATGGCAAGAGGTACTTGATGGTGAGGTTTTGGTTGAGCTAATAATGGTACGATGGACTAGTGCCTTTTCTTGTTTTGGATGGAATTGTGCAATGGGACAAACTGAACTGCGTTGAAAATGCTCGCCTTTATATCAACCTTTGCCATGTGAAGCCACCCGTGGAGCAGCTCCAAGCGGTGAGTAGAAACTCTGCAACCCGGGTATAGGAACAAAGTCCGAGAACGCATGCAGGGTTTCATTGCCAAGCGGCAAGAATCAACTGTCCACCATCGGGGCCGCTTGTGCCCCGTGCTTTCACCATGACGTTGGAACACTTTCTGGACTTCGACGATGAAATCCTGGAAATGGGCAGATGCGGGTCGATATTCGTCCGCAGGTACTGCGGATCTTGGGATGCAACGCGGCACTTCGCGGGGCCCAGTTGCAGACTACCTAGCGTGGATCGCCATCCCCCCAGACCCGGGGCCCACTTCGGACCCGGAAGCGAGCAGGTGGAAAGGTCTTAGTAGTTAATCGATCTCGAGCTAGGCGCTGTGAGACATTACAAGCCTGCCATCAGGGTGGCAATATAGCGACGACTTAATGCGTACATGTAAAGCGCGGATAAGCATAGTGTCAAAGTCCCAATTTTCTTGAAAACTTACTCGATCCCATGAGCCTCAATACTCAATTAGATGCACGAAGATTCTTAGATATTCTCCGTCGGCAACTGAGATGGAAGATCAAGTAAATTCCATGATGATCCACGACACTGGGCAACATGGGTAGCCCCAGCGGGTTCTCGGAGTCCGTCAACGTTGATGGGGAGAGAGTTGCCCATACCAATCATCGGACTTAACGGCCGTAAGATTTGGCAGTCCGTTGCGATGGGTCTTCTCAACAAAGCTGGGGCTGCGAGCTGCCAACATGCCTTTTTCCGAGCTTCAAATTCTAGACATAGGTAACTCAGTACTAATGGCTTAGACCGAGATCAGCCAGGTTCTTATGAAGCCATTTGAGATCACATATCATGGTCGATACGTTCTGATGACAAAGGCTGTACAACAGACTATCGAGATGGTTTCACTTACTAGTCGTTTTACAACAGTCGAGCATGAGGTGGTAACTCATGACCTCTTCTATTGGTATCAAGCTAGTTTAGCTTCATGCGAGTTGCTTATGCCCCTGGTTTGTAGGTTTCAGTCCCCAGCAGACTAGCCCGCTGACGTTTGCGGAGAAGCCGTCGGACTTAAGCCGTCCGTTCATCGGGCCAACGACGTCTCTAGGAGAACCACAAACTCTTCTACAGTTTTGGGTGAAATACAACATTGCCACGTGGAGTAATTTTCAGAACATCGATCAATTTCAATGAAGGCCACGCCGGGCCCCGATGTAGCTCTTTACCTACCGCCAACTCATTATCCGATGAGATCGTATGAAGTTTGCTCTACCACGACACCAGCATGACCAATAAGCACAGCTCTGCTCAAGCATAAAATCCCGCGGGGTTCTGAACCATTAAACCCATCCACGCCTTCTCGTCCTCAACCCAGCTTCTCAAGTTTTGGATGATCCGGGCGTCGTCAATCTCTCTAAACTCTTCCACCGCCTCCAAGCCTCGATTCACACGATCTTTACCCTCCCCAGTATGAGGCCAGTCGCTGCCCCAAACCAAGCGATGCGGAACCGCCTCAACCAAGGCCTTGACAATTGGCTCCATATCATCGCAACCGGATTCCGTCCTATCAGATAGTCGATAGAATCCCGAAAGCTTGACAATGGCCTTTGAGGCTCTTGCGAGTTTAACAAGAGCTTCGAAGCCGGGCTGCTTCGTGGGATCGTCTAGGCTGCTTGTTGCCGCGTTGAGCTGCAATTTGGATAGAGCTCGCATCCCGCCGACGTGGTCTGCAATAACTTGAACTGGAAGGGCGACTATTGTGTCATACAAGTCTGTTTCGCCCTTAGTCTTTGCTCTACCTCGGATTCCAGCTAGAAGTGAGTCTCACCTTCCCACATAGCAGGAGCGCAAAATAGCTGAATTTTCCAGCCTGGGAGGTATTGAATCCTCGAAGCGGTCTGCAAAATAGTGTCTTTAAGTGCGTTGAGATCTGTCGACTTGCCATCTGCTTGCTTGTTGATTCTCAACCCGCGCACGCCCGCATCATGCAGTTCCATGAGATTTGCGTCAGAAATCTTCTCAATGTCCACCACGGCGATACCCCGGACGATGCGACTGCCACCCTCGCGCAAGCTTTTCAGCGAACGCAAAAGCACTGTATTATCGCTTCCGTACGGCGATGGTTGAACAAGGACGATGTTGAGAGGTGTTGCCCGGGTTAGACTGGAACTGAAATCCAAGAGCTGTTGTGCCGTCGCCCGAGCGGGCGTGTACGATCTGCCGGGCGCAAAGGGCCCTATTGATGCGTCGAACACATGGACGTGAGTATCCCAACTATCCGGCGAGAGGTTCGACCTTCAAAACCGGAAGTATCAGCCACGCACGTAGAGTTACGCTGCGAAGTTATTTTTGAATCACTTACCGAGCAGTAGTGAACTTGGAAGACTCCATTTTTCACTCGTTGCGTCAGTCAGCATGGACTTTCGATCCTGGGGCCTCTACTTTTCCGGGTTGCGCGAGTTTTTTTCTCGGAATCCTTCTTGAAAGATCGCAAGCCATGGGATTCCCCGCACCGGCACAGGGTCGGACCAGCAAATGCGTTGTTGGTACCGCGCGGTGAAATCCCGTAGTTGCCTTTCGGCGTTACTCCGCAGTCCGCCCCACTTACGTTCGGGCTACTCCGGCTAAGCCCCGGGTTTCTACTCGGGATGAACGAGCCAGTCGGCTGCTGTCACTTTTCGAATGATATTGCCTTCCAATTCCTCAAAGAGAAAGGTCGCTCGGTAAGCTTCGAAAGCTCAGAGTCGGCGAGACGAAATCCCTCTCGAAGAGGGATAATAACCCAGTGAAGGCCTCTTGAAACCTGGCTTGCCGCGCGCCTTGAACCAATATCAATTCCAAAATGCAAAATGGGGACTTGAATGAGCAGGATGTTGAGGTGATTGAATGTTATGACCACACGACAGACTGCTTGATGCCCTGCGAGCTGAGTGGGACTCTAGAACCGAAAATGCTATGTTTTTTTGGTGTTTTCTGGTCGTTAGAGAAGCTCCTTCTCACAGCCTTTCGTTCGTCCGTCATCTTCGCCTCCGATGACTTGTCCGAGATATGTGAGCACAGAGCGCGTCTGTTGGCAGTTTTTCAAGCTGAAGAGTCTTGCAGGTGGCTGAACTCATCGATGGAAGTATTCCCGAATTGTTCCACTGCCAAACGGGTGCGGGGAACCTTTTGGTCAAAGACGGTGAACGTCAAGTAGCTCTGAAACCCGCTTCAATCCAACGGCCTCGCTAGACACAGTAACAGTTTAGTCCAGTTCACCTCAGGGTGTGGGAGACCGTTAGTTTTCATGCGTCGCCAACTACCTGGGTAAGAATGTTAGCGGCTATGCGGCAACAGCAGATTCAACCACACACATATCAATCAAAGGCTAGAATCTTGTTGCGTGGTCCCTCACTAGAACTGACATCTTCCTCCCTCATCCTCTGCCCTGTTCGTCCCCCAAATCAGGGATATCCCCTGGCCCTACCCTGCAAAATCCAGCTGAGTCAGCGTTCTGGACTCCTGAAAGAGTCTAAGAGATCGCCGCATAGTTGCATCCCGCAGGACCTGATGTCATATCGATCGCAGTGCGGGGCTCGCCGCTGTGGCCCCCCGTTGTACAGTCAGCCCCCAATTGGCACCAGGGATTTGCTGCGTGGGAAGGTGGGAAGAGTAGCCACAGAGCTCTCCCAGCTCTTCCCCCGCGAACGACGTGCTGCCCGCCTATGAAACCCTGTTTCTCATCCACCAACGCGCCGTGCGGCCACGACGGCTGACGTCACACTCGGTGCATCAAAGCAGGAAAATTCCAAGATTCGGCCAGCAAAGTGAATGAAGCACTGGGAAAACTCTGGGACATGGACGTCAACGTCTGTCGTCCGCGCAGGGACCGCGTGACTGAAGCACAGAGAACGACGTATGATGCATGCCCCCTTTCCCATCGCCTTTAGTAGCCTGCGTCCCCGTCTTAGTGCTATGATTCCGTAGCTTCCACACCCACTTACACCAACCACTACTCTCACCCACACACACAGCGAGCAAACGAGTTGACGAGTTCACGATTATCCGGAGCATATCATAGCGGCATCTAGCGATTCCAAAAGGGATATCAATATCCATCACAACTGAAGAACAAGACAACCAACCAAAATGCCTTCCGTCCTAGGTCTTACAACAGACCCCTCCCCCCACGGCCCAGGCGCCGAGCAGAAGCAAAAGAAGAAGAAGCCCCAATTCTCCGGCATCGCCGACGACGCAAACCTCGAAGGCAAACAACTAGCCCGCCGCGAAAAGAAGCCCGAAGAAGTCGGCTCTCCCGACGGCGTCGAAAAGAAGAAGAAGAAGAAGTCGAGCAAATCCAAGAAGGAGAAGAAGGAGTCGAGCGGTCCCAAGCAAATGCGCCACTACGACACCGACGAAGAAGACGACTCGGAAGAAGAAGGACCCCTCAACACTATCAAGCTCCGCAACCACGCAAAGGCAATCGAGATGGAGACGCTCCTCTGGGGCGCCCTCTGCCACAAGCCCAAGAGCGCCCTGAAGTACATTGGCAAAGGCGCCATCATGTGCAACCCGCTCCTTTTTGGCGATGCCGAGGTCTACTCGGAGCGCTCTGAGCCCACCCTTAAGGAGATGCTCAAGGAACACGCCGACCCGCCCATGAGCTTCAAGATGCACAAGCCCCACGTCTGCGAGGTCGGCCTCATGGCCATGTCCATCTGCTGCGACGTCACCATCTTCCGCATGAATGACAACAACGAGCTCGAGGCCGAGGAGTGTCAGATCTCGTCTAGCTGGCGGCAAGTGGCGAGCGGAGACTGGGAGATGGCGAGCTCCATGGCCGGATGGCAGGAGTAGAGAGGTCTACTGTGTCTTACTTTCTAGAACCAAGCGAGCAGGTGGTGGAAGGCGTAACTGCGGTTGTTGTACTATTTCGTTTGTTTTCCCCTTTCCATTTCATACCTGTACGGCGTCGATGTGTAACGATTCTATCTTCATTGTAATGTACTACAGCCTGCATGAATTGATTATCTACATTGTTCGACGTACCATCCAGTACCTCCTTGGCAACTCCAAGTCCCCTCAATCGTGAGACTTATTCCCCAAACTGCCATTTGCCGGAATGGTACCGAGAATGAATACTCTTTTCATCCGTCTCTACTCTCCCAATGTTTTCTAATCGCCCATTTTACTTCAGGCCTTGCCCGAGTTGTGACTCTTGAAATCATTCTTTGGAACCCTGACGGCCCAGTACAAAGCCGCCGCCGTAGCGACATTGAATACGCAAAATACCCAAATGAAACCAAAGTCGCGCCACCTGTTGTCGAAGCTCATGTTCATGCTCGACAAGAACGCATTCGTATCGGCCATGCCGCAGTACTGGCAAGCGTTCGTGCCGGCATCCACCAAGTAGCCGCCCTTCTCCAGTATATACGTAGCCATGTACTCACCACAGGTGCCATTAGCGGGTGCGGCGAACTCCAGCAGCTCAGAAGCGCTGCATACCACCGGTGCATTGGCGAGGCCGACGCTGAGGAAACCCTCTACAATATAGGTGAACGGGTTGACGCGATACATGAAGATCCAGAAACCCGGCAATTCATTCGGGCCAGCCAATACACTTTTGCCATCGTCAGTTGTTTTCGATCAAATTTCTCAAGTCACCCCGAGTAGGACAAATTGTGGCAGCTCAATGTTGGGATGCACTTACCCGCAGAAAGCAAACATGAGAATGAAAAGCAAATTCATGATCCCACCCGCAACCTCGGCGCTGCCAAGACCAGCAATCATAAGATGCGCAAACGTGCTCGAGAACAAAAAGAAGACCCAGCAGATGAGAAAAAGCGTCATGCCGCGCGAGTGAACGGAATCTGTCCATTCGGCGTTGCGATCGAGTCTCATGGGATAAAACCAGAACAGGAACGAGAAGATGGCCATGATCTAGCCGCCCAATTGTTAGTATAGAGTTTGGCGTCAGGCAAGGGCTTTGCGTTGCCTATGATGTTCACCTACAGAGTTCCAAAACATCTCGACGATGACATTAGCACCCATAAATGCCATCCAAGAATACGATTTCGCCGGCCGCTCGCGGGCTTCGTACATGGTACGCTGAGAGACAAAGACCGGCATGATCTGCTGCACCATCTGGCTGAAGATGAAGAGAAAGATGTAAACGCCAAACATCTGATTCCGGAGACCGCGTTCGGTATTGTTACCGCCGAGGAGCGTAAGCCCAATGAACAAGGCCTGTCCGCGTCAGTCAGCTTTCTTGTGGCGTACTCGACTCAATGCTCTGCAAATAGCGCTTACCGAACCGAACGTCAAGATGGACTTAGAAAAGATATACGAAGGACTGCGCCAGTACTGCTGGAAGACTCGTCTCGTCACCTGTCGTACCTGCACACCAAAACCTGCAGCGAACTCCGCGTACGTAGATGCATCATGATCTGCTGTTGTAGATGTGGCCCCTTTCTCGTCTGCATGTGATGATAACCTCGCAAGCTCAGTCTGAACGGCCTGGTATTCGTTGCTTTGCCTCCATACGGCAGGCCAGTCGATATCGGTATGCGCCTTCGGTGCTGCCCCAATCACCTCCAGCATGTACTCGGCAGGGTTGGATCCAGGTTGGTAGGCTGGAGCTCCGTGCCGGCTGAGATAATCGATGAGAATGTGTGAGTTCTTGCCAATGTCGCCGAAGTACACCGTCCGTCCACCTCTGGCAAGCAACAACAACCGATCGAACCTCTGGAATAGCGATGCCGAAGGTTGATGTATTGTACAGAGAATCGCTTGCCCATTCCTCGTCAGCTTCTCCATCAAATCACAGATTGACCACGATGTCTGACTGTCGAGACCCGATGTTGGTTCGTCCAGGAAAAGCAGCAGCTGTGGTCGGGCAGCTAGCTCTACTCCAATGGTCAAACGTTTACGTTGTTCAACGTTAAGCCCCTCGCCCAGGTCCCCAATCACAGCCTCTGCATACTCCTGCATGCCGAGGAGATCAATCACTGTGTCCACGTAGGCCAACTTCTCTTCTCGGCTGTACCGCTTAGGTTGTCGTAGTAGAGCACTGAAACTTAACGCTTCTCTTACGGTCGCTGTGTGGAGGTGAAGGTCCTGCTGTGTGACGTAACCCGTCTTGCGTTGGAACGACGAGTCTCGTAGCTGCCCGTCGACGAGCATCTCTCCACTAACAACACCCATGGTGACACGACTGGCCAGAACATCTAAAAGGCTCGTCTTACCAGCTCCCGAAACTCCCTGTGATGATACGTATGTTAGCCACGTCTGGCAGCCAATCAGGAATAAGGCAGGAACCCACCATCAGTGCTGTCAACGTCCCGGGCTTCACCCAGCCGTCACAGTGATCAAGGATCCTGCGGGCCTCGCCTTTGACTTGCACATCGTAGCAGACGTCGTTCCAATGAAACACAGACGTTTGCTTCGCGAGGTCTGAGTTATCGCTGTCGTCATCTACCTGTATCGTTGGCTGCGACGGGTTTCCTCCCAAAGTCTCGATATCATCATGACCTTTCTTGGCACTCTTCAGCGCCCTACGCTTGAAAAGCAACACTTCGCCCTTGGATCTCTCAGATGAAACCAGCTCGACGGCGACAAGATAGAGAGACATGAAGAAGATGGTGATGGCAACCAAGATGCCAAAATTTCTCCAGCGATGACCGGCCAGGAACCCATAGACGACTCGCAGGTGCTCTTCACCATTTACGGAATTGGAACCCGGCATCGCTCCACCAATATCACAGACACGTTCATCCAATGTAGCAGTTGCGTAACCGGGTCCTGTCGGGACAAATTGCGAGCAGGTGAAATTCCGTCCAACGAATTCGTTTAGTGCAAGACCTTCTTGCGCGTAGAAGACGGGGTTGATCCAGCGAATCCATCCAATCCAGTCGCTAAGGTATGACTGAGGCATAGCAAAGCCGCTGAACAGCATCAGTGCCAGCAGGATGATAGCTGAGGGCGCCAGAGCTTGCGAGGTCGTCTTGGTAACGGAGCCGAGGAATCGAAAGATCATGGACATGGAGACTGTGATAGTGAAAGAGAACAATAGGAAGAAGAAAAAAGGCCCGGCTGACTCGCGCCGTAAATTCGTCATAAAATAGATTGGCACATTGATGAACAACGCGTTGATCATCTTGTGTTGGATTACGAGGCAGAAAAGGGCCCTATTAGGTAGTTAGGTAAGGGTGGTAGGTAGGCAGCCTGGGCCCGTGCAGACGGACCCTTCTACCTACTTACACCTACAGAGGGATCGCAGGCTCTACCCACGAACTTCCCCTCTTATATACGTATAATAAACTTATACTAACCTATTAACCTCATTATAACTAAAAAGTCTAACCTATTTATATATATATTAATACTAATTAATAATTAAATTATATATATATCTTTATTATAAGTTAATAAGAATATAATTATAAAAAAAATAGCCTCGACCTACCTCGCTAATTATTCTAACTTATTAACTTAGTTTTATTTATTTAATTAATAATAAATAGCTTAGTTTATATTACTTTAACTCTCCTCTATTACTACTAGTTAATAACTAGTTAACTAGTTATAAGCTATTAAGAGCGCACTTTATTATATATAATTTTTTTTATTAAAGCTATTATTATAAAAAAATTAACTATTTTATTATTATTATTAACCTCGCTTCTATTATTAATATTATTTTTATTAGCCTTATTATAATTATTAATTTCTTTTTAATCGAGCTACTTATAAAAAAATCTATTTTAAATATATTATAACTAAGCGCTATTTTAAATTAATAATAAGTAAGAGGAGATTAAATACTAAGAGATTAATCTAATAATTACTAATATATTAGCGCTTAATAATAATAAGACTTTTAAAATTATAAATACGTTAATAGCGAAGTATTCCTTATAAATAGTAAAATATTCTAAGATATTAAAAAAAAAAAAAGATCTTAATAGTAGTAGTAGTAAGGATCTATTTTATATTACTAATAAATCTACCTCCTTTTAACCTAACGGAAGCTCCGAGATTAAACTAATAAAACGAAGTACGAAAAATACTAAAAGAAATTACTAATTAGTAACTAACGGAATCCTCTATTAACTATTAAAAGTATAATTATAAAAAGGGCCTTTCTTCTCTTTTTATAACCTTTTACTAACTTTAATAACCTTCTATCTATATACTTTATTAAAAGAGTAGAATTTTCTAATTAGTAATAATAACCCGCTTATTATTATTAAAACGATTGCTATAACTAACCTACTACTTATTCTAACCTAACTAACGTTATACTACGATTAAAATACTATAATTATTTTTTATTATATAACTTACCTCGTAAATATACTATAATAATTACTAACCTTAGTAATAAGTAAAAAGGGGCTAATAATTAGCTAATATTATTTTAAACTTATTTATACTCTTAAATTATAGAACTATACTTAATTCTAACTCGCTAATAAGATTATATTAACTTAACTTAATAAGGCTTATTTAATATTATACTTACTCTTATAAATAATAAAAAGCTTAATATCTTTATTCTCTTTATAATAAGATCTTATTATTAAAATAGTTTAATAAATAAAAAGCTATAAAAGGACTTTAAAATTAACTTTAATAATTAAAAAGTAGGGGACTTTTTAAAAATAAATAATACGATTTTTAAGAAGCTAAGAAATTTTTTTATAAATAATAATATTAACTTAATAATTAAGGACCGTAGTTAAATAGTAAATAAAATTATTAATATTCTTAATACTTAGTACTTCCTTACTTAGACTTTTAAAAAGATCATAGCTTATTATAACCGTACTAAATACTTTAATATATTATATTACGATCCTTACTTTTTTTATTTACTACTCCCGTAATTAGTAAATACTAACGATCTTATTTAACGAGCTAGAGAGATAGTAAGAGAGTTTATATAACCCTAACTAGCTTAATTAAAGTAAATAAGACTATAACCTTAGCCTCGCTACTAACTAACTAACTTACTACCTCTCTAAAAAAAAAAAAAAAAGAACTAGAGAATAAAGTTATTATTACTTAATAGCGAAATTTATCTTATTAAATACTATACTTTAATAAAGAAACTAAAAATAATATTATACTTAATACTTACTAATTAATTAACTTTACTAAGCTCTATAATAATAAGAATAAGTATAATAATAAAAAGTACGATATTTTTAATAAGAAGCTTCGGATTTTTAAAGTATTATATTAATAAGTAAAAATTAATAAATAATACTATTTTAATACCTTCCTAAATATACTTAAAAGAAGGGTATTAACTTTTTACTTTAACTAACTTAATAATACCTCTAACCTACTTAGCTTTAATATAATATACTAGAGGACCTAAGAGTACTTTAAACCGCTTATAAATTATTAAAATTACCTTACTAAGCTTTATAATTTCTATTAGTATTTTATAGTCCGTAAAAACCTAGGTAAGTTAAACTAATAGATCTTATAAGCGCTTATTAACCGTATTACGATCCTTTATAAAGCGCTAATTACGTAAAGATCTATTTTTAATATAAGTAACTAACTCCTTTATTATATAAGTAGTATACTAGAGTATAGACTTATTATACTTAACTTAGTACTTACGTTTACTAATATTTATTACTAACTTAGTACTTTAATTAATATTATAAAAAAAGAGTATAACTATAGTAAATAATAATAGTATTTTTAGGATAGTATTTATAATAAAAAGGTCCCCGCTACTTATTAAACTAACTATACTTATAATAGCTCTAATAAAGAGACCCGGTTTAATAAGTAAAATTAATATAGCTATAATATTATTAATAAAAAGTACTTCGTTTATTATAAAACTAGCTATTAATTAACTAAGTACTTAAAAAAAGAGTAACGTTAAGTATATTAAAAATATAAAAATAGTAAAAAAAAAGAATAAGAGATTTATACTAAGCTTATATTTATAGTTCCTCGCTTTTTATAAGAGAACCGCCCTTATTAATAATAACGATAATAATAATACTATAATTTAATACTTTAATAACCTCGACTTTAATTATAAAAATAACTACGAGAACGAAGTCTAGATCTTAATAATATACTTTATAACTACTATTAGTAATAGAGCCTTTATAAATATCTTTATTACTTAAGTAATAAAGTATAGCTTTATTAATATTACCTTTATTAATAAGTTAACTAAGCTTATAGAACTAATAACCTCCTTCTTACTAAATAGGAAGTACTTATTAAGGGATTTTTAAAGTATTATACTTAATACTAGCGCTACGGAATTCTTAACTACGGGCTACTCTTAATTCCTTATATTATAACGATAATAACTTAAAGTTATTTTTAATATTTCTAGAGCTAGTAAAGTAAGTATTCGATTTAGTAATAATAAACTTATAAAATTATTAAGATCTATAGTTATTAGTACCCTATTTAGTAATATTACTTTTTATATTTTACTAATTAATACTCCTTTCTTATACTACCTAAGGGATATAAATAAGCTAGGAGTATATTTTAATAATATTAATAACTTACTAATTAAAAAAAATATTATAATACTTATTATTCGTAAATAGGGATACTCTTAGCTTTTATTCCTTAATAATAAAAAAGCTATTATTAATTACTTAATAGAGAGCGAATTATGCTACTTATATTAGTACTTTAGTTACCCTTTAGTCCCTTATTTTTTAAAACTACTTTAGTAGTTTAATAATAATATAGAGATCGTAGTCCTCGAGAAGCTTATAAAGGTCTATTAATAATACTAATTTAATAGTACTATTCCTAGCTAATTTAAATTTACTTTATAAAATAATTATAATTTTAATTATAAAATCGTAATTAACGTAATATACTTAATAAACTATAAGGGCACTAACTAACTAGTACTTTATATTGTTAATACTACTACTTCTTTCTAAGTAATAAAGTTCTTTACGGATATAATTACGAAGTATATATAAGAAGCTTTTTAGCTATATTAAATCGACGTCTACCTCGGTTTACTAAACTAAATTATTATAAATATTAATAAGAACTTTAGTACCGTAGAGTTTAAATCTTTTCTTAGATCTATATTTATTAAAATTAAAAAAATACTTATTAAAGCTTATAATAATATTAATAAAGCTAAGAAATACTACGTAGTACTTAAAAAAGTATATAATATTATTTAAAATAAGTACTTATTAATAAACGTAGAGGCTATACTTTAAGCCGTAATTAAAATAGTTAATAATATAATTAGCCTAAATAGCCTCGTTCTTATACTCCTCGTTTTTAAAGCTTTTTTATATATTTTTAATAACTCTTTACTATTACTAAATATTACTTAATATATAAAAATAATTAAAAAGGTAATAAAAGAAGTCCGTAGACTTTATATTAATAAGTAAGTAAGCGAAGTACTAACTATTTAAAATAGATTAAATATTTCCTATATTATTAATTTACTACTATAGTTAGATATTAAAGTTTAGTAAAAAAGTAAGGGATAAAAGGGCTTATTTAAGCTCGTTTTAATAAGTAGTACTACTTATATAATAAACTTACTTTATAGCTTAATAAGCTTCTAAGCTATTATAATTAAACCTTAGTATTTAAAAGAGGTTAACCCCAAACTACTAGCTACGGTAATAAAGTACGTTAACTACTTACTAATCCCTATAGTTAACTAACTAACTAATAATAGCGCCGCTACTAATAAGATTTTTAATAAAATCGTTATAATAATTAATAACGACCCTCTATTATAAAAAAAGAGGACTAAAAGAATATTAATATAGCGCAGCTATAGTAATACTTCTATAACTACTACTTACTTTATATTTAAAAAAAAAGTAAACTTTAAGCTAGTTACTAAACTCCGTAATAAGGGTATTATTACTATATTAAGAATACTTTTTATAAAATTTATTAATAACGAGCTTTTAGAATTAGTTAAGAGAGGTATAATTAAATTTATCTAACTTAGCCCTAAATATAAGGATATAAAGATATTTAAATCTCGATTTATTAATAAAATAAAGAACTTAGGACTTAACCTTATTAAAAAGTCTTATTTAGTTATATAAAAGTATAATAATAAAAACAAAAAAGAGATCTTTACGTAGTTATTAATAATTTAAAGAACTAGTTAATATTTAATCCTTACCCTAGCCCCGACCCTAATTTAAAAAAGCTACGTCGTTTAGTTATAAAATATTACTTAAGTATATATATAATCGAGCTAACCTCTTTATTATAAGGTTTTTACTTAATTACTAGCTTAGATCCGTTACTTATACCCTAAGGGTACTATTCTATACGTTATATAGTTATTATATAGTTTTATAAAATCTAGTACTTATTAATAAATAATATATAATAAGTATTATTTAAAAATACTCTAGATAATAATATCTACGTTTAACCTATACTTACTAATTTTAATAAAAAAAAGCGGATTATTTAGTATTATTAGAATATAAACTAATAATATAATTAGATTATTAAATAAGACCTTTAATTAAAAAAAAAAGACTAAGCTTAAGTATACTAAGTTACTAATTAAATTAAAGTAGTAACTATTAGCTAACGAGCTACTTATTTTTAATAATAGAATTATTTTATTAAAAAGTAGTAATATAGTACTTAAATAAAAGAACTAAAGGAAGAAGCTTAAGTAAGTTAACTCTTTAATATTAAATACTAAATAATAATTTATTAAGTAATAAGCTTAAAGTACTTATATTATATTAATTTACTAACTAAAAGTAGCTTTTAATACGTTATTTACTACTTAATACTAAATAAATTTATTATTTACTAACTACGCTACGCTAAACTATTATATTAAATAATAAATAAATTACTTAGACTAAGGGCTTATATTCGTATTATTAAATCTAACTATAGCTAAACTCTTTATTTTTATAAATAGGTTATTTATAAATAACGCTAATTATACTTTATAACTAAGTTATATTATTATTTTTATAAATAAAGAATAAACTAACGAGAGCTTTATAATTAATAGTAATATTATTTACTATAGCTCTACGAAGAGTAAAAGGATTACTTAGAGCGTACTAATATTAAAGGTTTATAGTATAGTTATAAGTGTTAATATTACTTATACTATCTTAACTACCCTAGACCTTATTACTAAATAATTTAACGTTCTAAAGATCTTTATAGTAGTTTATATAAATTTATACTTATTATATAAATACCTTATTAAACTAAGTACTATAAAAAAAAAGCGCCTTATAATAAATATTATAGTACTCTAATAATTATATAAATACCGCGAGCTCTACGAGATTTATTAAATTAATAATAATAATAACCTAGCTAACGAGTTTATAAAAAGTATACTAAATAAGTCCCTTAAGTAATTTATTAATAAAAGAATTATTATAATTAAAATAAAAAGGTAGGTAATACGTAATTAAAATAGTAATATATTATAAATAGTAAGTTATTTAGTAAATATATATACCTCTTAAGCTTCGGCTTAAAAAAAAACGCACGTATTCGGGGCGTAGTTAAACTAATAAAAAACTCTTTTTTAATTATATTAAATTTAATAATTTCTAAGGAGTTTAGATATATAGATTATATATATTAAAAAATTAAAAAGTAATTAAAAAAAAGGAATAATAAAATTTCTATATAAATAATTATAACAGAAGCTATATTAAAATTTTAATATATAGCTTTAAATATTTTTAAATAAGAAATTAATAATAAATTCTATTATTAGTTCTTATTAACGGGGGACCTAGCCCTTATTTTACCCTTTTTTATTATAAAAGTAAAAGACTACTAATATTAAATTATGAGGTAAAAAAGGGCCTTATTAAGTAGTTAGGTAAGGGTAGTAGGTAGGTAGCCTAGGCCCGTGTAAACGGACCTTTCTACCTACTTATACCTATAGAGGGATCGTAGGCTCTGCCCACAAACTTCCCCTCCTATACACGCGTAATAGACCTATACTGACCTATTGACCTCGTCGCGACCAAAAGGTCTGACCTGCCTACGTGTATACCAACATCTTGTACGGTAAGTCGACGAGCATTGCGGCAACGGCCTCAGCACTTGGATGATAGAGTGCGTATCTGGCATGCTTCTCGATGATCTTTCTCTTTCCATAGAGCGTGAGAATCTCCATAATGCTACCCATAGCATTGATGAGAATGGTGTAGAATATCAGAAGATTACGGTTGTAGAGACTGGAAGAGTTTGGTGCCAAGTTGTAGAAGATGCTTGAGATAATGAGAGATTCGAAGAAATTGGTCGTCAACATTGTGATGGTCATCCACGGCTCGCTAATCAGTAGTTTGAAGCTGCGCCACAGATTGAGGCTGATTTGCTGCACGTAGGACAACGTATATGGTGACGAAGATCGCTGCGCTTTGGACTGATGCGCTCGTCGAGTGGCCGAAAACTTCTTGTGCGTATCTCCGCCAAAAGGGTACTGCTGCTCGAACGAATCGATCTCCTCCAACAGGTTTCGGCGGTGCTGGCTATCTTTCCAAGCTTGAGCAAACTCTTCAGGAGTCCGCGGCGGTGTTCGGCCTTTCCACTCGGGTTGCACAATTCTCTCGGAAGAGCTTGTCATTGAAGTCAGGAAGTCGGCAGTGGTCTTCTGCTCCGGACACAGGAAACCAAGATTTTCGAAATAGGCTTTCGCATCGGTGGATTTCCCGAAGAAGATCTGGCGGCCTTGGTAAAGGACGATGACTTTGTCAAAAAGCTGTCCATATGATGAGTAACGAAACATCCCAGCGGCGAAAATAAGCATTTAGCGATAAAAGCAAGAATGGCAGAGCAGGGCAACAAGAGATAAAACTTACTTCATAGGCTTCCTGGGGTGCTTGGTAAATGGCCACAGAGGAGCTACAACCGAAAACGTCTGCCTGCATGCGGAGGGTTCGACAGAACTCGATTGCATTGGCAGAATCGAGACCTCGCGTGCTATTGTCCCAGCATTGAAGAGGAGAATAGCTCAGGACGGCCTCCGCGATACTGACCCTCTTCCGCTCGCCTCCGCTAACCCCTACGAAGATTTAGTCTAGGTTGCCTTAGAGTTATCAAAGACGCGAGCTCCTCACCACGGACAAAGTCGTCTCCAACCCGCGTTTCCTTCGTGTGTGAGATACCCAAAAGTGCCATGACGACGTCACGAAGGTGCTCCGCGTACTGGTGCTCAGAGATTCCATGCGGAAGTTCCATATTCTGGGGACACCGTGCGCGAGCTGCAAAGTAGAGGGTTTCCCCGACAGTTAGGTAGGGAAAGTGATGGTCGAATTCTGCAGTGTAGATTGCTTCTCCTTTGAACGATGTTTTCATCTCTTTCGGGGAGATGCCTTGATAGTTAATGGTTGCTCCATCAGCGATATAGAAACCGTGGGTCTCGCCAGCGATAGTCTTGAGCAACGTTGTACAGCCAGAGCCGGGTGGACCAAGCACCGCAAGCATCTCTCCACTTTGAATGACGCCTTCCAAGTCGTGCAAAATGTCGATGCGCTGCTTCTTTCCTGAGGACGATAACCAGGAAATTAAGGCGGCAGCCTCCAAAAAGAAGTTGCCAACAGTCTTCTGATAGTCCGTAGTCGTTCCCAAGCCATAGACTTGCAAATCCCTAAAAGAAAGACCCACCGTATTGGGTGCATTTCCGAGAAGAGCATTGGTCTGGAGCCTATAGAAAGCTGCGGCCCATCTTCGAGCGTCGAATTTATCGCTCTTTGGATCGAGAGTGGCGTCGGATGGCTCAGGAAATAGGTTATGGCCTCCTCCATGAGACGCCGAGGTTAGGCGCCTAGCCAAGTCATGGACTTCTTCTTCAGCCTCTTCGGCATCTAATAGGATCGGGACGCTTCCGATGCCGTCGAATGTGGATGCATGGGGTTCATTCGCATGAGGACCGGGGTCCAAGATCGCGGGTGCCGGCATTTTGCAACTATTCTCGGTGCCGGTGGGAGGCAGACTTTGGGACCACTCGCGTAAGCTCTACACCGTAAGACTTATGGTTGGGAGATGTAATTCGGGCTGGATCTTAGTCAGAGTAGATGTGTAGGAAAGATGGAAAAGTGGATCGTGAAGTGAATCTCTACTATTGACATCCCCAAGTTAAATCATCAAGGAGGCGCCCGGGTCTTTGTATCGTCGACAGTGAACAAGTTCTCTTGTCTCGTGGAAAGAAGAATAGAGAGAGTTTCCATGACTGTGTTTGAAATTCGAATTGAGTTCCATCCGCAATTGTGTGTTGGTGGAGAAGATGCAGGTTGTGTTCTCGGAAAGTGCGAAATGCCTTTGGACGTCGTCGATCCGGAAGGCGTTCCGGCGAACCGACCACGGCCAGGAAGGAGCGCGCTGAAGACGGTGCCGCACTTTCGGAAAATGCGAAAGACCGATTAGGTGGGTCTGAAGGGCCCATCTTCCACTCAGAGACGAGAACCGCGGCACGTCACAGCTGCCAAGGATGGGAAGAGCGCCGTAGGCGGTCCCAATTGGGGCAAGGTCAATTCGACGAAGCCAAGCTCGTGGCAGTCCGCGGTCACTGTGTCGTTTGTTCCGAGAAACATGTCCGAACATGCGCCAAGTTCCACACCGTTCATGACTCTGAAGTGAGATCGTGTGTGGAGAACCCTACCTAAGCTACACTGGCTTGCAGTTTTGAGGCCCGTAAGGCGCTGGCGCGTGTCATCCGGTTTCCCCCCATCTTCGACAACAAAAGCTGATCGGTGCGTCCGTATGCACTGAGAGAGACCCTTGGATACTCCGAGCCAGTTGCGGCTCTGTCATTTGTATTCCCTTATCCAAAACCCATCTGGAATCGCAGCCTCGGCATTCCACGCGCTGTAGATTCGGGACCTTGGTGCCCATGGAGCGGCAAGAAGTTGTGGTTTTGAACGGCCTTTCGGTAAGCCCGCATTTTCCATCAAATTCAATTCGAGTATCTCAAGCCCTGCCCGCTTCAAGGTCCTCATCGGGCGATTCTTTGAAGCGTACACCCTAGCATAGCTGGGAGCTCTGATGGGTCTGATGGCATGAAACTTACATTTCATTGGTAGTGTACGAATTGTCGCAGCAAAAAGGTACGTTGTGATGCCAGTCCGCTTGCAACTTGTGCCATGCTTATACCCTCCCAGCTTAGATGTAGTCGTGACACACCCATTTGTGAGCGATGTAGTACATTAGACCTGTCATGCCAGTACCCTCAGAGAAGGCCTAGGAAACGTACCAAGAGAGAGGCCGATCACCCAAGGTGAGCCTAACTTCAAGCTCTAATCAAATTCAGGCCATTTCAGAAAAGCACATGACTGACACCCCAACCCCCAGGAGCACTGACAATGCTACTCTGTCACTCATCCTTGACCGTTTAGAACGTATTGAGAATAATCGTACAGCGTCAAGTGCCAACCCTACCGCTTCAGGATCATATCATCGACAAGCTTCTGACGAGTCTGGCTCCCCAGAGCCCTACTCACCCCGAGCCCGGGATCGATCGAGCCACTCGGCTTCACCTCCAAGTCCACCATCTAGGGCCGATGCTAGGAACACACCCTATCACGAGCGGGACATATTACCATCTCTTAGGCCCCATGGATCTGAAGGCTCGCGCCATCCCGCTGTGCTAGACGTTGCTGCAACTCTTGGTGACACGTTCGATCGTGTGCGAGAGCAAAGACTTCGACGTACCATGGGTCACAACACCATGGCAACCGAGGGTATTGATATTTCTCTCGAGAAGGCACGAACCTGGATTCACAGTAAGAATTATACGAACTCAGTGCCTCCGCGACACTGACAGTCATGTTAGATTACTTCACCTACAGTCCCACTGAAACATTTCTCAGCCTCGTGGATAGGAAAACTGTCGAATTAATACCAGATATGCTCTTGATGAGGCATGTCACCATCGACCCCTGCATCCTCATCATTTACTATGTCATTCTGTGGCGGGGATGCTACATCCTGAACACGAGGTCATACCACAGCCCAGACGGCAGATACGCGCGGAAGCTCTACCTGTGCTGTCTTAGGACTATGCCATGCTGGCAGAAGGAAGCCACCGGTTCGATCACTGATTTTATTGCTGCTATCTTCATGGTATACCCCTCTATCACCTCCTTGTACTCGTCTTACGTGCCACGGGTACCGTCACTAAGCAGATTTACAGACCGGCATTGCAGCAGAGTCTTATGACTTCGAAATGAGTCTAGAACTGCACCAATTGGCTTGCGAGTACGCCAAAGGACTCCAGATGCACAGTCTCGACAGTAATGACTACTTTGTGGCCACCGGTTGTCCCAGCACTGACGAAGACCGCAAGGGCATGTGGGAGCTCATTCAGACGGACCTCTTCTACCACTTGATCTATAACAAGCCGGCGACTCTATATCCAAGCCTCGATAAGTGGCAGGTAAATTTACCATGGCTATCACTCGACTTACCCCCGGAGGAAGGTGCTCAGGTTTCGACGATATCGTTTCTCTTCCGCAGCCGACTCGCGTTCATTCTGATCCGCTTCTTCCAAACGCTTGAAGGACTCGAGAACGAGTCAGAAGCTGTCGCGGCCATCGAGCCTCTGTGCCACGAGATAGAAGTACTATTTGATGAATGGGGAATCGTAAGTCGACCTCACAACCTGCAGCACTGCTCTATCCGATGGGGTTCGAGTCTATTAACACCGCTACAGGAAGACTGGATCGGACGATCAGGCGACAACCACATGGATCTATGGATGTTGGCAGGCCTGGTTCTAACCGGCTACACCTCCATCATTTTTATGCTGCGGAAAGCTACTCTCCTAAACTCAAACTGCCCTGTACCAGTCTGCACCGACAACAACGTGCCCAGGACGGACTTCTCAACCCGAGCCTCGCGTCGAATCCTCAACCTGACGTATAATATGCTCCACATCTGGAAGTTCCCCGCGGCGGAAGCAATCTCGTACATCCTTGGCGCCTACCGAGCGCACACCGCCTATGCCCATCTGGCGAGCAACGCCATGAATGCCCCCAGCCCCGGCGACGTGATTGAGGATCTGCATTTGCTAGACCGCGTCGCCCAAGGTATCGAGACTGCGACACAGCAGGAAAGCGATTTTCTTCCGTTGGCACGGGAGATGAAGAGGATCAATGCTCAAGTCAAGGAAAGGGTCAATGGCACTACGAGTGCACGGAATGCTTGATTCCATGTCTAAAAGTTGTCGCAACACCTTAACCAACTTGGCGATTAAGATATTAGACACGTTCAGCTTGGCTGTACCACGACATTGGACTTCTGTACATTATCTACACAGCCCCTTCAGCTTTCGAGCAAGAGTTTTGCTATTGGGGCAGTACCATTTGGCTATTAGGGCAGTAATCCACTTTATTAGCCAATCAGAGCCTGCCTTCCGAACTCTAAATATTTTGGCCCCGCTGTACCTACCTACGGGCTACTAGGCGTAATTACCCATAGTTATAATTACCTACGGTCGTAATTACGTAAAGTAGCTACAGGTACGTACGGTTATAATTACTTATAGTCGCAATTTCCTATAATTATAATTACCTACTTAATTACCTATTTAATTATTTTTTTTAATAAATAATTATAACTATATATATTTATAATTATTTTATATAATTAAGTAAGTATAATTATAAATAAGTATAACTATAAGTAAGTATAACTATAAATAAGTATAATTATAAGTAATTATAACTATACGTACCCGTAGCTACTTTACGTAATTATAACCGTAGGTAATAACGCTAGGTAGCCCGTGGGTAGGTGCAGCGGGTATAGGTGTGGGGTTATGGTCCGAGCTCTATGGCTGTGAGCCCTCATTGGTCTAAAAAGTGGATTACTGCCCCAATAGCTAAATGGTACTGCCCCAATAGCAAAACTCTCGAGCAATACGTCGGTTTAGGCTGTGTCCTTGTGATGATTGGCCCATCTAGCTTATCGCACCTTCGCTGACTGCAGGTCAGAACAACCTCTTCAGTGGCTAGTCTAATTCTTCGCCATCAAACCTTTCTCACCGGTCTACTCAAACGGGAAGACTGTAAGAGGGTGTCATGCAGAATATGAAGTCATGTGCTGTCGACGGCAGCTCGCGTGTAATCTGCCCGCCACTGAACGAGACCATCATCACAGCCTCGTCTTTGAAGCCTTCATAGATATTGTCCCGCCGTCTCCTCTAATCTCTCGTCTGATCCCCGTCCCTATGCAGTAGAACCTATACTCAGGAGATTCTCTTCTTACACAGGACAGAATGACTAGCATAGCCAATACTAACACTATGACCCGTGCCACCGATTAAGCGGCTTCTTTGAGTCCAAGGACTTTAGCTGTTAGTATCCTTATAACAGGGTAGTTAGTTCGAACCGTGGGTTGACGAAGAGATTAATTGAACTATATAAATTTCTACGTAAGTATAAAAAGGAGGTTCTAACCGTAGGTTAGGCTAGTTATAATAATTATAAATAGGGCCCCTAATTAGCCCCTATATAGTTAGCTATATACTATAGTCGAATTAGATTTTTAATTTAATACTAACTTTCTTTTTTTTTTATTAATTTATTTATTATAATTAGAAGTATAATTTAACTTTAAGCCCTTTTATTAAGTTATTTCCTTTTCCCCCTTTTTTTTACTCTTTTTATATAACCTATTTTTTTATTTATATATTAACTTTTCTACTATTTATAAATTACTCTAACCCCTTATTAAGTATTGCTTTTATAAAAGCGTTAGCGAGGTTATTATTATTATTAATTTAATAAATCTTAAAGATCTCGTACCTTTTATATAATTACTTAAGGGCTATAATATTAATTATAAGCCTCTTTTTTTTTATTATTTTTAATTTAATAAGGTATTTATATAGTAAGTAAGAATTAGTATAAATAACCGTTAGGATTAGTAAAAGGTTAAGTTAATTAGTAATCCTCCTTAGTATTATTAAAATTACGTAAGCGAGGTTAATATTATTAACTATACTATAGACTTTTAATATTAATATACTTCTCGTTACTTACTTATTTTTAATTAATAAGTAGTAGATTATATTACTATATATAGTAAATTCGCTCTTACTTATACTCTCGTTAGCTAGGATAATAATATACCCTAATTACGAAGTAAGGTTATTATTATTTATAAATAACTTATTAATAAAGACGTAGAGTTTATTAATAATAAGGTCGATTAAATAGTAAACGAGACCTTAATTAAGATTCGTTTATTACTACTTAAGCTACTTATTAAGTATTTTAATATTTTATTTATTTAGCTCTATAGCCTACGCTACTTTAATATAATTAAAAATTACCTCGAGCTAGTATATACTTATAATATATACCCCTCGTATAAGCTTAGTTTTATATTACTTTTTAATATTAATTATATTTAAGTTAACGAGGGTAATTTTCTTACTCTACCCTTTTTATTAAAAAACGACGGTTTCCCTTTTAATCATAAGAATCTTATTATTAAATATTAATAAGTTATTTATTATAAGGACCTCTTTTAGCTTAGTTACGAAGCCTGCTTTTTAAAGCTTTTTATTTTCTTTTTTTATAAAGTTAATATTAAATAAGCCTAATATATTATTAATTTATATTTTAATAATTTTAAATTAATCGCTTTCGTACTTAGAGACTAATAGGTACGGGTCGTACGTAAATATAATTATTAATAATTAATTAATATAAAAATCGTAGTATATGGCTTATTAATACGTACTTAATTTTACGAGCTTATATAGTAGTTTAAGTACTTTAATAATCGTACTTTTTAAGTATTTACTAGCTATTTTCTTTAATAAGTAGGCTAGGATTTTTTTTATAAGCCCTATAGCCGATTAAGTATAGGCCTAAGTAATATTATAGCTCTAAATCTTATATCCCTTCTTTTATAATAATACTATTAGCGCTATTATTAATCGTTAGCTATAGCGCTATACTATAAGTAATTAAGTAAGTAGCGTCGCTTTTTTAACGTTATTATACTCTTAAATTATATACCTAGATTTCTTATATAGTTAGGGTATTCTTTTTCCTTTAATTTTATATATTATTTACGATTTAAATATACGGAGATTTTTATATTTTTTAGGGTTATAGAGGATAAATTAATAAACCCCTCGATTGCGCAGAGTGTTTATTTTAATAAGATCTAATCCCTTATATAGCTTTTTAGTAGTTATAATAATGCTTTTTTTATATAGTTTAATTACTAGTTCGAAATTAGCTTTTTTTTTATTATATAATAAGTATTAAATACTTCGTTATTAATAATAAATTATTACGTTAGGGCTTGCTATTATGTTTTTTTATAATATTTTGTTAATAGTGTTAGTGCCCTTTTAGTAATTTCCTCTTCTTTATCGTCTATTAGTACTACTATAACGATTTTATTAAGGATGATTTTTTATACCTTTACTGCGGGTTATACTATTTTTCCTAGCTCTTTTTTTTTTATTAGTTAGAAATTACTTTAATAGGATCTATATAATATAGTTTAATTATTATAATTAATATTTTAAATAGCTAGTTATGATTTCTTATAATTATATAAGACCGCTCGTTAATAAAAATTAATTTATATAGCCTAGCCTATTACTAAGTAATTTCGCACTATACTTATATATTTAAATTTAGGGGTATATTTAAATTAGCCCCTATATTAGGCCTATTGTGCGTAGTAATTACCTTATTAACTTACTTTTTTATACTTACTTTATATAGTACCCGTATTACTTTTTTAATTACTTAGGCTCGTTAGCTTATATTTAGTAATAATAGCGAGGCTAAGGTCGTTTTTAAATATGCTCTAAATATTAATAGCGTTAGTATAAGCTTATTAAGCCCTATAATATTATTATAATACTTAAGTACTGTTTAGAAATATTCGTTATTAATAGAATTAGGATTTTCTTTTTTAATAATTCTAAACGCCCTTTTTAATTACTAGTATACCCTTTTTACTTTTTTAATACTATAGTGCGCTTTTATAAGCACGACTTTTAGCTATATATTATAAGCCGTTATATTTTTTTTTAAATTTTATTAATTTAAAACTCGTGCTAGCGTCGGTTTTAATACTATTTAGCGGTCCTTAGTATATATTAATTTAGTATTTTCGTAGGGCTACTTATACTATTTTTATTTATAAATCCCGTAAGAATTACTTTACTTAAAATAATATAGCCTCGTTAATTATATATAGGACCGGTTAACTATTTAAATATAAGATATTAACGACGATTTCCTAATTAAAATTAAGCTTATTACGTAATTTAAATTTAAATTTGCGTAGGCTTTGTATATTTATTTAATATTAGTAGTATACTTTTATTAACTACTCTAGCGCCCCTATTTTAATATTATTATTATTTAATTACTTTAGGAGGCTATATAGCCTTGTAACTAATAGGTACCCGAATTTCTAGTATAGTTATTTAAGCTTATTTTCTATTAAGTAATTAATTAACTTCGTATTATTAAGAAGCCTTATAAATATATACCCCTATTATTATTCGATTATTTTAAAATACTTACTACTAGAGATTCTATTTTTTATATTTTTAAATATAATACCTAGTCGATCTATATCTTTTAGATATAAGAGAAATAGGGTATTAATAAGTAAAATATAAAAAGTTATTATTCTAAAGTACGTCTCTATTTTTACTATACTTAGGGTAACGATTTCTTTACCTAGGCTAAAGCTAATTTTTATAATACTTACTATTAACGTATTAAGCATTACTAGTGCGATTTTCTATAGTACTTAGAATTACCCTTTTCCTCTTATTAATTATTATAATACTCTAGTATTTAGGATAATTTTATAAAAATTATCTAGGCTATACTTTTTACTTACGTAGAATGCTTATATAAGCTTAGTATTTAAGTGATTTAAGTAGTATAAAAAGGGCCCCTCTGGCTGCCCTTAGAATTACTTAGTACTATATTTCTTTTCTTTAAATATTAAGAGAGGTAGTATTTTCTTTTTAAGCGTTAAGAGAATAGAATTCTGCACTATTAAATTCGTCCTTTTATTTATTTCTATATCTATTATCTAAGGGACTTTCCTTTATTATTTATAAATAAAAGCCTACTTATTTAGAGTTTTTATTACTTTTTATTTATTTAGCTTTATATATTCTCTAAATACTAACGGGGCGAAAAAGGAGTAGTTAATATTATCGATTTTATTATAATCTAATTTATTAATATAGGGGGCGAGATTTTCCTTATTTTTTAAATTTTTTATAGGGGGCAGATACTTTAGGTTACTACTATAGCTACTATTACTAAGTTCCGTACTCCTAGATTTACCCTTATATATAACAAAGAATTAGCTAAACTAACGAGGGCTAGTTTTACTATTTACTACCCTCGATTTTTTATACTATTTGTATAATTTAGTACGCTCTTTTTCGGAGTAGTTATTTAATTAATATTTATTTATTTTATAAATAAAGTATTACTTTTTTTATTACCCTACTTGCGAGTTAAATTTTTATTTATTTAATAGATCTAGGCCCCCCTACTAGCGATTACTATACCTAGTTTTTTTTCCTTTTTTATTATATATCCGGTCGACTTAATACTACTAATAAGGGCCGTTATATACTTATAAATATATTTAGCGCGGTATTTTTATTTTAATATTAAAGCTGGATTTTAGCTTTAAATAGAGCGTTTTATAGTTTTCGGGCGCTTAATATAGGGTTATTTTTATTTTTAATATGCACTAGATTATAGTATAGAGATATTTAACTTTCTACTCGTTAGTCCCCTTATTTAGCTAGGTTTTTATTAGCTTATCAATTCGATTAATAAGCTTTTTAAGGATTTTTATTTATAATTTACCCTCTATTATCCTAGTTATAAATATAAAAGAAATTACTTATAATTTAAATAGGAGCTCTAAATTCTTATTATAAGTTTCGAAGCGGCTTCGGATTACGTTAATAATACTAAGAAAGTCGTTCTAATCGAGATTACGTATTATTTTATAATAATAATTAGAGGCTTTACTTATAAGTACGATATTAATTACTAAATAGTATTAGTATTCCCTAATCCCGACTTTTTTATAATAGTTATAAAATATTATTAAGGTTTTTTATAAAACCTCGTACTTCTCCCTAAAGTATAATTTCTTTTTTAAAAAGATCTTTTTAAAATCCGTAAATTACTTCGTATTTATTACTATATTTTTAATATTTATATACGATCTTTATATTACTACGTATTATTAGTAACCTCGGGTCGTTTATCTCTTTTTTTATTAACTAATTAGTACTGAATTTTATATTAATAATAGCGACGAGCTATAGATCGAAATAGGCAGAATTATTAATTATCGTATATCTAGTACTATATTTTACCTCTATATATCCTTTTATAATAATAAATTACTATTAGTAATTATAAAAAGGAAATCTAGGTCGTTTACCCTTTTTTTAAACTCGTTAAAGTAATTATACGCTTTATTAACTTATACTTAGTTTTATAATATAAATTCCTTTTTTATAATTATTATTACTAGGATTTCGTATAGTTCTTACGATTATAATTACGTTAATAATACCCCTCGTTTATAAAGGAATTTATTAACTACTTTTATAATTCTTAGGCTTGCGCTTATAAACTATTTATTTAGTTAGTAGCTAAGGTTATTTATAATTTTATAAAATAGGGGTTACCCCTATAGCCCCTTTTTTTTATAAACCTTAGTTAAATAAATTAATACTACGTTAATTTATTTATTAATAGGCTAATTTACGATCTTATATATCTACGTCCTTTAATAATTTAAGTTAATATTTACTTATTTATAAGGGATTAGGATTTTATTTAGAATTAGGTTTCTTTTTCTTTTTTTTTACCCTAACTTATTAAGGGTCGTGCTCTAGCTTGTGCCCGTATTAGTAGTCGCTAGTATATTTAATTTTAATAGGGATATACTTAATCTACGCACTAGCTATAGTAAATCCGTATTTTTATTACTTAACGAATTTATTAGAGTTTAGGTAATTCTTATTTCTTTTTATTACCTCGCTACTACTCTTATTTTTATTATTTTTAATAATTATTACTACCTTTCTAAATTACTAACTATTATACTTACTAAGGTCCTCTTTTTTATTTAATATAAAAAGGTAGGTTTTAATAGTTCTTTTTTTAATAGTAATAATAAACGTTTATATTACTATAAGAAGATGTAATAATTAGTCTTAAGATCTTTATTAATTACTAATTTCCGCTATTTCGTACTTTTTTAACCTCTTAAGCCTCGTATTCTTTATAACTTTTAAATTACTTTTTTTTTTAACTTACTTTTTTTAGGGTAGTATTTTAAAAAAATAGTTAGAAATAGATACTAGTTGGCTCGTAAAAGAGCTAAATAAGCTATTAAGAGCTAAATAAGTAGTTAAGTATAATTAGCAAAGTTAAGCCCTCTTTTTTATAAAATTAAGGACTTAAAGGACTTATTAAAGATACTTACTACTTTATTACTTATATTAAATAAGGTTAATTACTTTAAATATTTTTTCTTTAGCTACTTCTTAGTGCCCTATTTTATATTTCTTAAGTAGTTTTTTTTATAGCTTAATTACTATAAGTAATTATCGTTTATTAGTAATTTTTTTTATTACTTAGTTAATTTTTTAAAACTAGTGATTTTGTGCTAAGAGTTAGTATAAAAAGGAAGCTTTTTAATAGCCCTCTAAAGGATTTTTTTTTTTTTCCCTTAGATCCTCGTTTTCTTAGCCTTTTCTTAGGTTAATTATAATTTTAATAAGAGGTCGTAAGATTACTTTAGAGTAGCCGCTTTTTTCTTAGGTTAATTTCCGAGATTTATAATATTTTTAGCTCAATATTATTAGGACTTCTAAATCCCCTCCTCTTTTATAAAACTATTTTTTATATTATATTTTAGAATAATACCCGGGGGGTAGTTAAGGGAGCTCCGAGGAGGTTATTTAAATTACGAGCTTATAGTCGTATTTATAAAATTTTCGTAATAATAGACTTTTTTATATACTATAGATCTCTTAGTTTTATAACTCTTATAAAGTTATTTTTATTACTAAATAAGAATATTTACGTTTAGAAATCTTTTTTTTTAATTACGCAGTACTCTTTTATATTATATTATTAAGCTCGTTTATTATACTAATTAATTAAGTAGGTAGTTACTACGTAAGTATTTTTTTTTATTAATTTAACTAGTTAATTTTTAATTACGGGCTAACTATAAGAAAGTTATTTAGTAAAAAAGCTACTTAAAGTAATAGTAAAAAACTAGTTACTTAAGCAGTTCTATTAATTAACGTAGTTTAATATAATAAACGTTAACTTTTTATAAGTAATAAAGGGCTACGATTACTTAATTCCGTATAGTATTTAAGAATTACTTCCTTTTTTATTTACTTCTATAAAGTTAATTAATACGAATTTTTTATCCTATATAGTATTAAGAAGTTATTTCTTTTATATAATAAGATACTTTATTAATTTATAATAATAAAATTTAATTACTAATTAGTATTAGTATTTTTATAATAAGGTAGTTAGTTCGAACCGTAGGTTAACGAAGAGATTAATTAAACTATATAAATTTCTGTGTAGGTATAAAAAGGAGGTTCCAACTGTAGGTTAGGCTAGCTATGATAATTGTAAATAGGGCCCCTAATTGGCCCCTGCGCAGTTGGCCGTATGCTGCGGTCGAATTGGACTTCTAATCCGATATCAGCAAACCTTTTATCTAATACTGCATACAGCGTTTCATTGGTAGACAGCGAAGATGAAGAACCTCCTGTATCCGTCGAAACTCGTAGTGCAAACAATACCACAGGGCCAGAACATGTCGAAATGCTTCCAGCAGCAGAGAAGGGTAGCAGCAAAGTAAAACTAAAGGGCTGTCGGGGATCCTCGGTTAGAGTCGTCTGGCAGATGATAGCTTTCTACGTACTAGGTATAGGTGGCCTTTCTACCTGAATAAGCGGCGCAACCACAGCTACTTCAATGCTGACAAGTCTCCGGTCTACCAGCATTGGGATTTATGGCCACTCACATGGCCTTCTTCATCCTTTTGGACGGTCAGCCTGTTGCAACTTCTGGCTTCAGTCAGAACTTACAGGCTGCTCTAGCTAACTTTCTTGCCATCGCCGTCGAGATTTGTCTTCTCAGTGGCATCGCAGTAGCTTACGACCAGACTCTGTGGCGACTCCTCCGTCGCAAAGCACTCAGAGCATACACAATAAAGGGCGGGCAGTGCGTTCCGGATGGTCGCAGAACAATGGATTGCACAATGGAGCTTGCTACCTACAACTTTACTATTTCTGACTCTCAAAATGGCACCCGCGAGATTGAGACTGAGATCCTCAAAACTTCACCGATATGGACGGACGAAGCACCGGTTCAGAAAGAATTCGCAACGTACTTTTTCGATTACAGATACGAAACAGCTTATGACTCGCCCATAAATCAGCAAGAGCTCACGAGGAACTTCACACGTGCCCAAGCATTTGCTATCAGGAAAGCTGCCGTAGATGCCATGGTCGGCGGTGTATTTCTATGTAGGTAAGTGAGGACGCGACCAAATCAGTCTACCTGTTTCTAATGCGTCAAAGACCGAGATGAAAGATATGGTGTCGAACTACCATGGATTAAGCCCGGACCTGGCTCCCTTGCCGCAGGAAGCCCTTACATTGGACTCGAGGATAAGTTCAACCCAACCCTTGATATCAGCCCCCAATCAATCGAGAGATATCTACAGGATGTCGTGATCTCCACCGTGTCGTTAAATCAAATGTCGGCTGGACCTCTATGGGTCAACAGTCAGCCTGTTGAGGCACTTGCCGGTGCAAACATCTACAGCTTCAGCGAGCCGTGGCAATTCTATGCCCCGTATGTTTCGTGCCTGGTAGTCACGCTGACAGTGTACATCCTTGGGTGGAGGGCATTACACCGAAACGGATGTTCGGCTGGAAATAGTTTCCTTCAGTTCGTGGTAACGACCAGCACGAGCAGCAGGCTACATGAACTTGGGAAACCTTGCGGTATCGGGGGAAGCGAGAGTTTCTCGAAAGAGTTGAAAGATGTTAAGCTCCGTTTCGGCATTAAGCGGACGACGAGTGATGTAGAATCAGGTGATGGGGATGAACGGGTGGTTGTCCTCGGGACTGAGTCTGAGATTGAGTCGCTTCGGGCTCGACATCTCAGACCTCACCGCGACGTAAGCGCTTTTCCCACATGATCAGGTTGGAGTTCACTCGCGAGATAGAATTTGCTCTATACTTTAGCTCGGGTGGGCCTCCGACGTCAAGACACCAAGAACCTTATTCATTGGATGATCCCATCACAACTCACGGCAGACGAGCTTATCAACATTCACTGTTCTTTCGGACATGTTGCGGAAAGCCAAATCTGTGGTAGTGGGATAACTCAGTCACCTGTGTGATGCTCTGTAATGTCGCATTTCCGAACTTCCAATTTGACTTCCTGTATCCATTTCTTAAACCTCCAGTCGCAGAGCCTGTTTTCAGTTTGTTGAGGTATCTTTCATCATACCCCATGACCAAGCATCTCTGGTGAGTCTATCGATCTCGGCAAGGGCAAACCCATATCGAATCTTTGAACCGCAGGGCGCGCCTTAGACCAATATCCAGCGATATTACAGCGATATGAATCTTGTATATACATAAGTTGCTTTGCATACCAATGGAATTTAGACATAACTGCGACTCCTATACCGTCCTGAGTAGAGATCCTGGTTCCAGGTTGCTGCCGTTCGGCAATTGATCAGGGAACTACTTTCTTCTAACAAAAGACCGCCAACGCAAACATATGACGAACAATAGTACCCAAATTCTCACCGATTAGCACGAGCCTCCTGTCTTAAATCTGTCAACATATCATCACATGCCTGAACGTAGGTTCGTCGCAAATTGCGTCATCTGCATGTATATTCATACCTTGCAGCAAACTCGGGATTGGGTATTGGTTCATCGGTTCCAAGAACACATTGGCTATAGCCAATGAAATATGTGTATCGCTGCAGATAACAATTTGTTTTCGACAGATAAGATGGGTGTGATCAATTTTACCTCGTGACTGCATAATCAGGTCCGCTCCCGAAACTGAACTCTCTTACAAGTCTAGACAAATCTATAGATTCGGCGTCCGCTAGCCATTTCAGTTGAGGCCTACAATGCCACAGCTCGCATGTAAACGCATGTGAAGACTGCTCAGAAAGCAATTGCACATGTTGGAAACCATGGAAATATTTATGCAGTGAGGATGCACCTATCTTTCCTCTGTTTGATTCCAACTTCATTTCCATCGACTTGAAAGTGTCTATCTGCCTGAGCCTCATACTACAAATTTCCACATTTCCACAACCATTGTTAGTACAAAGAAAATGGCCGTCTCTAGCCTGAACAAACCCGCGGCCCCATCCCTTGGACTGCGATCTCAGAGATCTACCCATCGCCTCAACCAGATCGAAAAACTACGTGCCAATGGTATTGGCAACCTGATTGACTTGCCTCAACTTGTCGTCTGTGGCGACCAGTCCGCAGGCAAAAGTTCCGTGCTAGAGGGCATTACTGGCATGCCTTTCCCTCGTCAAGAAGGTCTCTGTACCCGATTTCCCACGGAGATTGTTCTACGGCACTCTAATGAGCCATTCATGGCGAAGGCTACTATTCGGCCTCACTCTTCTCGCCCGCCTGGTATTGCACAGACTCTCAGTAACTATGTGCGCGAGATGGAGGAAGACCTCTCCGACCTTCCCGTCGCCATTGAGGAGGTCTCCAAGCTTATGGGGATACGCGGCTTTACCGACTCTCCTGATGATGCTGCGTTTGCATCTGATGCTCTTCGCATTGAGATTTCGGGCCCTACAGGATTGCAACTGAGCATTGTTGACCTCCCTGGCCTTATTTCGGTGTCCAACGAGGAACAGTCTCAAGCTGACGTTGAGGCCGTCCATGCTATGGTTCGGGGCTACCTCAAGAGCACTCGAACCATCATTCTCGCTGTGGTTCAAGCCAGCAACGACTTTGCCAATCAAGGCATAATCAGAATCGCCCGCGAGTATGATCCAGATGGACAACGGACTGTCGGTATAATCACCAAACCCGATCTCATCAATGCTGGATCTGAGGCCAAGCTCGCCAACATCGCCAAGAACAAGGACGCTATCAAGCTCAAACTCGGCTTCTTCCTTCTCAAAAACCCCAGTCCATCCGAGATGAAAGCCGACAGTGGCAACAACAATCGCGCAGAACGTGAAATGAACTTGTTTTCTTCACCAGCCTGGAAGGCTCAAAACCTTGACATGAGCCGGGTTGGCATTGAAAATTTGAAAGCATTTTTACAAGAGCTTCTGGATGAGCACCTCGAGGGGGAGCTTCCCAAACTGAAGGATGAGATCAGACGAAACTCGGCTGTTTTGAAAAAGATCTCGAAGAAATGGGCCCTGAACGCCGATCCCTCGGCGATATTCGATCTTTCATGACCAACGTCAGTATGCGCTACTATCAACTGGCTCAGGCGGCCCTAGACGGGAATTATCACTGCTCTGAAGCCGCCTTCTTCAAGGAAAAGAACGGAAGCAGACTTCGCTCCTTGGTTCACCAGCGAAACGGTGCTTTCGCAACGAAAGTCCGTGAACAAGGTCACAAACGCAAGATTACCTATGGTCCACCTACGCCCCGCTCAGAAGATGGTTCTAGCAGTAAGAGCGGCCAAATTCTTGTGACGGGAACTGAGATGGTCTCCTGGGTTCGGGAGGTTAGCCTTCGAAATGTTGTGTGATTCCTACAACAAAGTCAAAACCGCTAATTGTGATCAGACTTACACCCAGACCCGAGGTCGTGAACTTCCTGGCAATTACAACCACATCCTACTCGCTGAGCTTTTCCACGAGCACTCGAGTCCGTGGCGCGATCTCGCAAAAGACCATGTTTCCACTGTTCTAGAGTGTGTCTCAAAATGGATCCGTGAAGCGGTGGCTACGCTTGTTCATGAGGATCGCCTACGCAGAGACACCACCAGCTTCTGTCAAGAGCAGCTAGAACTCTCTAGGAAGGCTGCATTCAAGGAGCTTGAGCAATTATTCTTGGATGAGGATCGTCATCCAATTACGTACAATCATTATTACACTGACAACATCCAAAAGGCGCGCAACACATCGCAGAAAGACCTTCTAGAGAACTCGCTCGCCATGGTTGGTGCGCGCAATCTTAGAACTTGCGATGCCAATGACAGAAAGCTTCTCGTCGAAGAATTGCAACCCAAGCTCTGCGTTAATATGGATCAGCAAGCATGTGAGGAGGCTCTCGCAGGTCTCAATGCTTACTACAAGGTACGTACTCAAATCACACTTGCCTTCTCTCTGCTCAAGACACTGATATTGTCTCACAGGTTGCAATGAAGACGTTCGTGGACAACGTGTGTAGACAAGTCATTGAACGCCACATTCTGGCTCCGCTGCCAGAGATCTTTTACCCCACGACAGTCTCGCAATTCTCTGACGATGAGCTACTGCGCATTGGGTCGGAGCCGGAGAAGGAAATCGCTCGACGGCAAAGGCTAGAGGCGTCTGTTAAAGGGTTACGAAGTAGCCTTCTTGAATTGCAGTGCTTATCAGGTTAGCTAATGTTTAGATCGATGACTTTGCTGAGCCCTTCCTGCTAACACTGTCGCCTGGGGCTGTTCCTTCTTCTTTAGTTGCAGTTCTGATGAGACGAATCTGGTACAATATTTGCAACAGCTTGATGTTTACTTCGAATCTATATCTTCTAATTGCTCTCGTCGTTCATTCGGGATCACCGCGCTAGCTTCCGTCTTGCTGGGGTTTTTATCTTTGGTATTTGCTGACCCAGTAGCATGGACATTATTCTGTTATCCGCAGCTTTCTCGTGCCATTCTCTCAGCAGGATATGAAAGTGCAGCAGCTATCTGCAAGTCATACCCTGATTACATTGGGGCGTCATTTGCAGGTTCCGATATGAGCCAGCTTAGCACAGTGTTTGGGCCTCAGAAAGAACTAGTCGCCAGAACATGATGAGGCTCTGTCCGTCTTACTATTATGCCGTCCACTTTTCGTTGCCTTCCGCAGGGTGACCGGCTTCCATCACAGCCTAAACCCACGCCTTTTTGAACACAGTTCGAGGTCGATGCTACCTAGAGGGCCTCGTCGAGTCTCTTGCCTAGTTGTCGTGGGTCCCTAGGCTCTCCACGCCAACATGGACTACACCGCTTCCAAGACTGTACCTAGCTGGAACCCGCCGTATACCTCACCTTTTTTTGAGGCTGGAGCGTTGGATTCATCCCGGTCTTCCATTGATATCCCTTCTTATTGTGGGAGATGGGGCCACATGGAGCTCCACGGCAGCGGCAACCAACCCCAGCTCTCCGTCGCCTGCTCCCCAAACCAAGAGCCGCGTGCTCGACCTGCATACGCCAGAACTCGGCCCGTTGTAGTTCATTGCCTCCCGAATTCCCTCAAGCAGATAATTAAGACATCTCAAAAGGACAAGAAACAGGCATTCGACACCCCAAGAGCGAGCATTATCTGTCGAATTCCAGATATCAGGGTGACAGAACTGAACACCTCGACTGTCATTGGTCAGACGTTGCAGTAGTCTTCTCGAAAGCCCTCAGTGCTCGGCTACCCACATTGGTACCCTGCACTCCGTTACACTGTACGTAATAAACAGACATGAACCAGGGTATCTGTGTCCGGACTGGCGTGGATCGGCCAAGCATCACTTCACGCCCTATCTTAGCAAAAGGGAGCACGCGAAGGTGACCTGCCGACCACCAGTGCAAGTCGACGCTTTTCTACGGCTACGCGTGGCTTTCAGCGGAACTCCTGAGCGGAGGTGGGTGGAATGTCGAAAGCAAACAAGCTCCGGCGCCACGGCCAAGACTTTTTTTTTTCTCTCGTTGGTTTTTCTGTCGACGGTCCCTCTCCTCTCCACCCCCAAATTAAATTTCTCGGAGCCCCATGCCCGACCCTTCACCCTCGTCCTCGCGCTCCTCCGCCGAGCCTCTCGGCAAGGCTCGGCGCGGCACGGCATTCGCCGTGGCGGACCAATGGGCGGAGGCCGCGGTCGTACCAACGTCGCCCGAGAGTCATGTCTGACGGATGCCAACCGGGGCGCAATCACCCTGGGCAACTTGGTAACGAGCCTTGGTTTTCTTGGACGCGCCGAATCCTTTTGCTCTCCGTGGAGCTTTTTGCTAGCTGACAACGCGATTGCAAACTGGAGGCCGAGTTTAGGCCTCAGACAGAGCTGTCATTGACAATTGTCAAGATGGGGAGACGACGAGACCCACGTTTTGTGGGGTGAACCTGGAATGGAAGTTCGAGAGAGAGCTTCGAGCTGGATCAATCGAAGTGTCTGCGACAACGCTACAAGTGGTCAGTTGAGGTTGCAACGATGCGAGCCAGGTACGAGGCTCTTTGCACCATACCACTGAAGGCATCTGATACTCAATGATACTCACGCAAATGACCTTCTCACCGTTCGATGAATAACACCAGCAAAGCCCCGTCGTCACCGCCAAGATGTGTTTCCAGCCAAGGCCAATACCCAGACGACCATCCCGACATGACAAACTGACTCGGCCAGTCAAGCTTCATTGTCCTATCTCTTGTCGTCCGGTACCCTCCCTTTGGACGATCCAGAAAAGTTCTCCTGGCCAGCCCACTCTTCCAATTCGACCTTGCCTCTGCCAATGCTGCGTCGCAGTTTTCCACCCCATAGCATCCCAGTCACGCACGCACCTGTACTATCTGACTTCCTTCTCGTTCTCCAAGGTCCTACGCCGGTGGCCAGTCGCCCAACCCTTTGCACGGTCGTGTGTAGGAGACTTGCAGTCTTAATCCAGACCTGCGGATTGACCAAGACACCAAGACCCATCTCTCCTTCATCGACGCGCGACTGGTGGGTAACGCGGGGATGGAATGGATCCTCTTACACCTTCCTTTCGTGTGAAAGATGCCAACAGCTGTGCCCTCCCCCAGTTCTGATATCCTTCTTGGCGGGTGAGGGATACGCGTGCCCTATCTCGTCCTTGGTGAAATCCCCAACCTGATGGCCTGGCGCACCCTCCAGTCTCCAGCGGAATCGCCCACGCGAGCTTCCTCTTATTCGGCCCCTTCCCAAGATGTGGCCGATTAGAGCTTTGGCATCGTAGGCTAGCCAGCCCCTGCTCGCCACACTGATAGACAAGACTCTCGGTGCAACCTAGGTTCAGCTTGACCCACGAGCCGGGTGTTCTTCACGTATATATCCCTCGCTCGAGTCGCCGATCAGGGTCGATGAATCTTCTTCTCTCGTCCTTCTTCCTCTCAGCGTGGTAGCGATCTTGGTACGGCTCGTTGTCCGGTATCTCGTGACTCCGTCTCCAGGCAACCCCGTTATTTCGCCAACATCTAGACACATTACCTCCGTCCACAAGCCAGCTCAAGATGGAGAAGTCAGAGTATGGCACGGCCGACAAGGCCGTCCGAGAGAACTCAAACTCCTCGATGGATCAGGTCCAGCACCAGACCTCCATCACATCGGAGGTGTCGGTCCACGAGAAGAAACCGTGGTGGCACCCGGTCATCGAGCCTGGTTCCGCCGTCCAGATCATCATTGCCGCCGCCATCGCCGTCGGTATCGGTTTGGGCGTCAAGACTGCGCACCCAGATATCCCCGCAGCCGCCACGACCATTCTCATCATCCCCGGTAACCTGTGGTTGCGGTCTCTGAAAGCCGTGGGTATGCTGTTCCTTGCTCCTGTGCGGCTGCATCAGGCACGTTGAGCGTTGGAGCTAACAATAAATCAGTCCTGCCCCTCATCGTGACAGCAATGGTCCTCGCCGTCCAAAAGCTCAAGGAAATCTCCCACGGCGGTGCCAAGCTCGCAAAGTGGACAATTGGCTACTACGTCATCACAACCATCGTAGCCATCGTCCACTCCATCATCATGACCTCCCAAGTTTGGGCCCGCCTCATGACAGTCGCCTCGGCAGATTCCATCGCCACAGACAGCATGTCCGCAAAAGACCAGGAGTCCTACGAGGAGAGGAAAGATCAAGACATTCCTGCCACCGTCACCGAGCTCTTCAACTCCCTCATCCCAGCGAACGTCGTCGACGCCCTCGCCTCTGATCATCTCCTCGCCGTGCTCGTCAGTGCCGTCGTGATCGGCTATCTCATCGACAACCGCGACGGCCAATCCTCCCTCATCAAGGCGGCGCGCGAGGTCGAGGCCCTCATCATGATCATCATCACCTTCCTCATCAAGCTCGCCCCCATCGGCGTCTTCTTCCTGATTCTGCCAAACATGTTCAAACTCGACATTAACGACATCGGCGTGAACCTCGGCATCCTCATGGGCGGCGCCATCAGCTCCATGTTCTTGCACCTCTTCATCGTTCTCCCCCTTATCTTCTTCGCCTTCACCCGCCAGAACCCATACACCCTCTGGTTCAAGTGCTCGCCCGCCTGGTTGACGGCGTGGGGAACCGCGTCCTCGGCAGCGACCCTCGCCGTCACCATGAAGTGCTGCCGTCAGACGCTCAAGGTCCCCGAGACGGTCACCAAGTTCGCCGTGCCCCTGGGTTGTCTCGTGAACATGGACGGAACCGCTATTTACTTCCCGATTGTAGTGGTTTTCCTCGCTCAGACCCAGGGTCATGTACTTAACGCGGCCGACTACATCATCATCCTGTTGCTGTCGACTCTGGCTTCCATCGGCACCACCCCAATCCCGAGCTCCTCCCTCGTTTTGACGGTTATGATCTCATCGAGCGTGGGTATTCCCCCAAGCGGAATGTACGGTGTTGTCGTAGCCATCGACTGGTTCATCGATCGATTCCGCACTGCCACCAACGTTAGCGGCGACTTGTTCGCTGCTGTGATTGTCACTAAGATGACTGGTATTACCGATCCTGTCGACGGCTCTGAAGTTGTTGAGGAAGAAGTCAGGCACAATGATGAGCGCGTCTAGGTTACTTGCGTGTAGAAAGTGTATGTGTAAAACAAGGAATACAATCGAATGAATATCACTCTAGCTGAAACTTGCAAAGCATCGAGCCACGATGAATGCACCAGAGTAGCCTTTCTGTGACTTTTGTTTTCTTTCGTGGCATGGTCGGTATATAAAGCCAATGATCCCGGCTAAACTTGGGTTGCCGATGCCCGGTATCGCGCGGCCAAAGAGTCGCAAGGCCGCATCAAAACGAAGACAGCTTGATGGCCCTACGCCGAGCCGATTAAGGAGCACCTTGCTGACTGGGGATGACATGCCATCTACTCGAGTGCTTCCCTTGGCGGACCGGGGTGTTGGACGGCAAGTTTTCAACTTGCCGATGAAAGTGTTATTCATGTGAGTGAGCTTGGAACCTCAAATCATTGCTCTGATATTCAACTCGAAGCGCCCCGCTAAAACCAGACATCTCACAAAAGTTCGCTATGCAAAAAGCTCCAAGTCCCCCCTGAACCGAATAAGAGCCAAAAGCAAAAGCACAAGCTTGCCCAGAAACGCAACTCTCGATACCCCTCATTACCAGCCCATCTTCCTCCTTTTAGCCTTATCATGCCAAACCCTCACCCTGCTCTCCTTCTCCGTCGCCTCGATCCTCAACCACCCATAATCATCGTCAAACCCAAGACCCTCGTTCGCAGCGTACTCCTCACGCGTACGCTTCCGGCTCTCAAGATGCCCCTTTGACCGATACTTCACGCCATCGGCCCCACCCGTCCGGGCCCTCCACTGCGTCCGAAGAAGCGGCGGATCCGCCTGGCCAGCTGGGAGATTCTCGGTCCTCCAGGTTTTTATGACGGTTATGGTGGGACATATCACCCCATACCTGTCCGTGTCAGTGTTAGCTTCGTAAGTGAGCAACATGTCGTGATATGACCGATTTTGCAGGTTATGGGGTGGCTGTGCTTCAAAATACCGACCTCGAATCTGCGCCCCGGTTACAGGGTCCAGGATGTTTCTGCAGATGCTTATTGGCTTCATCTCCAACTGCTGGTCGTCGGTGATGCTGCTACGCCCGTCGGTCGTGGACCAGGCGCCCACCCATTTCTTACTGCCCCCATGGTACTTAGCCCCCGGCCACCACGGCATCGGTGGCCAGCGCTCCCACATCTTGTAAGGTCGCGTGCCGATGTAATGCCCGCCTCTTACCGCTGACGGCAGTTCGGGACTTACTCGCGTGACGGGCTGAAAATACCTTAGCTTAGAGTCAGTAACGAGGAGAATCTGCTCTCTCTGTTGGTTGTCGGGGTCCAGAATATACCCCTCCCGGGGTATACTTCCATACACTCTCATCTTGAAGACTTGTCTTCCTTCCTCCAGCCAAAGGTTTGCATAAGGTTCTTCTGGTGGAGGTGAATCTTCGCTGGGTGTTCTCTCTCGTGCGATCGCTTCATTATTGGACTGAGTACCCGAAGGACCTGGCTGGCCGTTTCGCTCTGGAGAGGCCTCGCGGCTGGAAGGAAACGTCGTTACCGGGTCTGACGGTTCACGGGGCTTGTCAGGGCGCGTAAAGGTAATCACCTCGGTGCCAAAGTAGTCCGCGACGAGGTAGAGCATCTCGTGGTACGCGGACTCCTTGGGTAGGCCAGCGTCCCGCTCGTTTCTGTTGAGGCAGCGTATGAGATCTAGAGGGCCCCATTCCTTGATTTTGTCCTTGGACACGTTCGTAGCCGAGTCCACGAGGAGTTGACAGTACATCCGGAAACGGGGTGAAGCGGGGTCCGATAGCTGGGAATGAAACCAGTTGGCCAGTCTGCCCTTGATAGTCTTGGCGAGATCACACCGGTTGTGGACAAGGACGCTGTAAGAGTTAGAACGGGTTCTCAGTAATGACGGTCTGGGGCGAAACAAAAGAATAAGTGTGGGATAGGGGGGGGCTTACGAGAGAGAATACCACAAACTATCCTCGCCCTTCGGCACAGGGCTCGCGAAGAAGGTGTATGGGAGGAGCTCCTCCTCACTGTCTCCCTCTTTCTGTGGAATGATGCCGTATAACTCCGGATCTTTACCCTTCCCCTTTGGACTTCTAGCTTTTCCTTGCGTATTGTTGCTCTCCTCTTGCTCGGGGGCATCCTCTCCCTGCTCCTCGGTATTCTTATCCCGCATTTCTGCGTCTTCTTCCTGCTCTCCACTTTCTTCTTCCTCCTCCTCATCATTTTCTCCCTCATCGTTCTCGTCATCTGTCTCGACCTCGTGAAACTCAGGATCGTTGCCCTTAAATCGGAAATTCGTCCTAGCCTGAAACCCATAACAAGCAACAAGATCTTGCCATTCCTCAGCCTCCTTTTCTCGCGCATCCCGAACCATGTTTTTCGTCGCCATCCACGTCTTACCCATCTTCCGATGATCTCGCGCCCGATCGTCCCTCTCCTTCTGTCTATCAGGCCCATACGTCGCATCGAAAATAGTCTTCGTCGCAGGAGTAGGCACATTCTGATCCCAGTTGGCAATCGTCAAGTCAACCGGCGCATCGTCACAAGTACCATTAGGCTTCCAGTGACTGATCCACGTATTCTCAAATATCTGCCAATCTTCGTGCCCGGGCCGCCGGATCCCGGAAATTGTGTGCATGGCTGACCGGACCCGTCTGCTAGCCTCGAGGAACCGCCGGTGGCCGACGGACCCGAGCTGGAACTCGAGACTTTCCTCATAGATTTTGGCAATTAAGCGGTTGCACCAGTGCACGAACTCGTGAGCCGGCGGTCGGACTGCCGGTATGGCGGCGTCTCTGCTGTGTAAGCCTAGAATCTTGTATGCGAGATCCACGTCCCCGTCGTCTGGGGCGCACCCGAGAATCACTCCAATCTTGGGATATGCTGTGGCCCCTGTCGGTGCGACCCACTGTTGAGGAGCGGCGGCGGCAGCCATTCTGTCAAATGTGTCTTGGTGATACGGTGTTCGTGTAAGATACGGTGTAAATTGTAATCGGCTGAGAGAACCTTGTGGGAGCTCGTCGAATCGGCTGTATGAGGATGTCTAGATGTTCGTTGAAACCTCTAGTATTGACAGTGTTCTTCTTTACGGTCCTATTGATTGCCGGCAATCAATCTTTCTACGTTGGGATTGTGTAATGACCTCGATTTTCGATGTTTTTTCGTCGTTCTTGCTCTCGTTCAAGTAGGAATCATACAGCCTGCCCGTACTGCAAGTACCGAACATCTTTGCCCCTAGGTCCAAAGAGACCTTACAGAACTGTGAAAGAAGAGATTGTATTCCGAGGCAAAGGAGGGAAAGATCAAGCTACAATGATGGCTTAAGAGTATTGTGCTACTCATGAAAGCCGTTCCAGAGTCCTCAAAGGCTTCAAGAACAACAAGATTATAGACACAAGGAGATCACATCCAAGTACGGCTGGTCCGTCACCTGACTTATTATACCCCCGGTTAAAACAATACCAATGGAAAGAAATGAATAAATCAGCATTGTGCGAGGTAGCATTAAATACAGTGTAGGGCACTTGACGATGTCCAGACTTAGAGACAGCACAATGTTGGCCAGAGAAAATCGCAAAGTTGAAGACTCACGCCACACTATGCACATGACCTTAGAAAGTCCCTAAAGGTAAACAAGAGCACCATATGTATTCAGAAAAAAAAGATACCTCTAAGGTGCCTCTATCCCAAGCACGCCATGCATGCAGAATCCTTTGCAAAGCCCCATCTTGTTCTCTTCCAGTCCCAAGAGTAAAGTGCCCAAAAGATGTCAAGAAACTCCGTCCTCAAGTTCGCTCCGTTGTCACCACGACCATCATCCGGTGCCATCCCCGTCGGATCTCTTCTCACCAAAAGGTCGCAATCGACGTCCCCGGGCAGTATGCTACGCCGCCGCGCTCCGAGGATCCTCCCATGTTCCCTTTCATCCATCGAAGAAACCAATACAAAGAACCACTCGTCATAACCCAGCGTCCGAGGATGAATGCTAGGTCGGCAAAGGGGCCCCAGGCTAAGGGTGACAAAAGCACAAAAAACTCCTCAAAGACACCCCCTTCTTCACAAAGGAGGCTTCGGGTATTGTGTAATGCTCGTACAATATTCCTCCACAACCCAACCACTCCACACAAGCTCTCCCTCTGTCTCTCTCTACCGGTGTTCCGGGCCCTCCCACTTCCTCTTCGCGCCTCCGCCGCCACCACCAGTCTCATAGCTCAGGTCAACGCTCCAAAGCGAATCCCAAACCACGCTCTTCTTCGTCGGACTCTCGACGCTGACCCCGCTCCTCTGACGCTGCAGCCTCAAGGGCGATCGAGCTTTCTGACCGAAATCAGTGAGAAGGCGGTTAAACCTCGGATGGAGAGGGAGAGAAAGAGACACAGAGAGAGAGAAACGGGGGAGGCTTTTGTTGCTGGTCTAGGGGCCAACGAGAGAATCGATCATGTTCCGTACCTCGGGCGACCTGGGTCTATCGGCCTGACCCTCTTCCGCAAGCGGGCTCGATGCCTGCCCTGCCTGTCCCGACTGCTCGTGTCCATTCGTCGACGGTCCCACTTGTCCTTCTTCAGGGTGGTTCGTCTCGGTCGGCGTATCCGGAGCGACTGCGCGAAGAGAATTTGTCTCGCTGCCCAAAGCGTTACCCTTGAGGAGTGCCGCACCGCCGCCACCTACAGCAAAGGGGAGAGCCCGTTTCGAGTTGGAGCTGCTCCGACGGCTCTCTAGGCTCTTGCTAAGCGCCTTGCTAACGCCTTCGATGCTATGGGTGTTGGCGCGCTGCTTGTCCTTGCCATTTGTCTGCGCGTGTGTGTGCATGTCCGCCATAGCCTCGACATTGTTCGTTGCGATGGTAGACTTGCCCAGCCCAGGCGTTGCGGGCGCGCCGGGCTTGTCCTCGTGTGCATCAATCAGGTACCACCGCAGACCATCGGAAAGCTGGAAGGGGTTATCGTCCTCTTCGCCATTAACCGAGTCGGTATCGGGGAGTTGCTTATGCATGCTTTTTGAAAGATCCACGACGCGCTCCTGTACCCTTGTGATGCGAGCCACGAGCCACTCGCGGGATCGCAGACGATGGGCATCTGTCTCCCGCAGGAAGTAGTGAGGAAAGCCAACATTGAAAGCAGCCCATGCGCCAGCCGTCTGGTTTCGGGTGGGCAGAAACAGAGCGAGGTCGCCTTCTTTGAAGTGCTTGAAGGCAATCTTCTCGTGCGAGTCCCGCTGAAGGGTGTGCGCCTTCTCCCTGTACGCGCGCGCGTCTCGCTGGAGTTTCCGGGCAAGGTGCTCAACATCCTTGACACGCTTGTAGACCGTCTCAGCAAACAAATCCATGTCGAACGTGCCCAGCCGTGTCATGAAAGCCTCGTATTTCTCGGTCTCTGCGTCGGCATCATTGCTATTCATCCAGTACAGCAACTCAAGGTCGGTGCTATCGGCCAGAGTGCGACTAGTGAGCATGCCGGAGCGGCGAATCGTAGACTGACTAGGATCAGACGAGTCGTTTGCGGCGTGGTATTGGCTCATGGTGCCCCTCTCGGATCTAGGAACCTTTTGGATTGTCATGGTCGCGTCCTGCCGAGTGACTGAGAAGCCCAGTCGCTCCAACAGCCGGCACAATCTGTCGTTCTGAGAGTAAAGACGCTGCGTCAAATCCTTAGTCTTCTCAGATCTAGACTCAAAGTGACCAAGCACAGCTGAGAGCTTAGACTGAGACTTCTCCATCTTCTCCTTGTAGAGTCGCAACTCTTCCTCGAGGCTGCCGACTTGGGATTGTCTGGAGGCAAGCTCCTCGGCGATAGAACTGATTCGTCCTTCTTCCTCGTCGAGCTTCTTCCTCAGGCTCTCCGAGCCCGTCTCGCCATCGGCAATCTTGGCACGAAGCTGATCAAGCTGCTCTCGGCCCTCGGCGGCCTCCTTTTCAAGAGCAGTCACACGAGCCTTCTCTCCCTCCAGATTTTCCTTCAGGTGCCGGGACTTGTCTTCTTCGGAAGTAAGTTTGTTCTTCGTTTCAGAGATTGTGGCCTTCAGGTTCTTGATCTGCTCGTCAGCTTGTTCCAGATCGGCCTTGAGAATTGATCGGTCGCTCTCGAGGGTCTTCATATTAGCGGTAATATCAGTAGCCCGGTAGATGAGTGCGTCGATGAGATCGTTGAGGTCCTCGGTAGTGTCATCGTTCGGCGACAGCTGGTCATGAACATCGCGTAGCGCCTTCATTTGTGTCTCAGCCATCTCTTGCGTAGTGCCCAGTACCTTGGCAAGCTTTTTGGCCTCGTCGTTGGCGGTCTGCAGCTGCTTGTCGAGAGACTCATTTTGTTCCCTTTGGAGTCGTGCCTCGTTGCGTAGGAAGTCGACTTGGCCCTGAGTCTTGAGGGCCTCATCCTTCTGTTCTTTCTGTAGCCTTTCAACCTCAGCCTCTAGCTCGTGCATTCGCTCAATGTAGGTAGCCTTTTCGTTTTCTCTCGACTCGCCAAAATTCTCAATCTCATCTTCGGTGTCTTCGATACGGGCCTTGAGTCCCTTGATCTCGTTCTCCAGGGACTTGCGCTCTTCGACAAATTCCCGCTGCAGGGCCTCCATGTTCTCGAGAAGCTCCTTCTTAGTGGAGTTGGCCTCTTCCATTCGGTCCTTGACGTCGTCGTGCGCTGTAGCCCGGACGCTGAGGTCCTTTTCGAACGCCGCCGATTTCTTTTTCTCGGCATTGAGCTCGCTTTCAAGGTGCTGTATTCTTTCCTGGACCTCATTAACGTTGGATGATTGACGCTGATCCAGTTCGCTCTCTAATTGCTGCACTCGCTTCGCCAAAGCCTCTGATTGATCAGATGCCCGACGAGCATTCAGTTCACCTTCGAGCTGTTGTATCCTCTGCAAAAGCGCTTCTGAGTTTCCTGTAGAGCGTCGATGGTCATCTACTGTCGCTGTCGACCTGACGGAGTTGGTCGAATCATTCCTCTCGTGTCCGAACAAGCCCCCAATACCAGGTCGAGAAGCTGCGCTTTGTCTGTGAAGCAAGTCTTCCAATCTTCGTACACGGCTCTCCGCCGTTTTCAACTTGCTCTCGAGCTTCGACTTGTCGTCTTGGAGGCTGCGCAGTAATTCATCATCGCCACGGATCATCAAGCCACTTCGTCCAAGGGCGGCTTCATGGACACTACCATTCTTGAAGGCCTTCAACCTCTTCGACTGCTGCTTCGTAGGGCTGCTCAACTCATTCACAAGCTTCATCACATCCTCAATGATATCCACTTCGGCTTGTTGCTTCTGGAGGTGCTCCAGGAATTCTTCCAGGTCCCGCTTGACCATGCTGGGCCATGTCTCCTCTTCGCCGAGCAAGTTGACCTCGAGCCCAAGTACGTTTGCCTCAGTCTTGTCTGATCCGTACATGCTGCCGACCATCTTGTGCCACTTCCTCCGTCTCTTTGACTCCTCGTCCTGGAACAGTGCCATCTCGTTGGCCAGTGTCGACGAATCCGTTTTGATCTTGTCGGACCACTCCCGGCGCCGAACGGCTTCGGAGACGAAAGAGGCGTACATGTACGGGAGCTGGTGAATGAGACGCAAATAGTCAAAGGTCGTCATGTCGTCCTCGGCTTGGTTCAAGACATTAATCTGATTTTTAACGCTGCTGTGTAATGTGGTGATCTCGGTGATGTTGCGCATAAAACTAATTGAATCGGCCGATATGGCGTTCCGTGCCTGCGTGACATAGAGCAGCATATCATCCATCTCCGCGGAGCGTTTCTTCAAGCTTGGAATGAGGCGTGACGTGTGGTTCTCCGCCGTCCGCGAGGCTTGAAGGACGTTGGGCTGCGTATCCTGGTACTCCAAGACGACGTGGTAATCAGTCTCTATCTTCTTGGCCACGGCTTCGACATCCTGGAGCAACTGCTGCGCCTCGCCACTATGCGACAGCGCCGAACGACCAACAAGGCTGTCAAAGTCCCCTATCAGCTGCTCAAGTCCGCCATACATCATTTTCGCGGCCTTCTCCAGATCCGTCGCCTTGGTGGTGAACTTTTTCAAGGATGTCGGCGCCAACCGTCCAGACTTCTTCGCAGTGTCGATCTCGATCAGGTCTTCCAGCGTCGTCGTCTTCTTCTTGAGGTCCCTGGAGGTCATGAAACGCACCATGGCAGCAGAGATGGGCACACTGCGCGCCACGGTGAGGTAGTGCTCCCAGTTCTCGGCAAGCTGCTCGTACTCGCCCAGCGCAGGTTCTACCCATTTCTTGAGCTCGGCGTACTTGGGTTCAATCTGTTTCACACTGATCTCCAGATTGGCCACGGCTGCATCGAGGCATTTGACCATGACGTCCATTTCGCTATACCGCTCCTGAATCTCGGCCGTCATACGTGCCGAGTCATCGACGATGCCACGGGCCCATGCCTGGCGCTCCTTGTAGAGGGCCTGCCATTCTGATAGAACACGAATATTGCCTATGTAGTTGGGGGCGTTCGGAACAGCATATCGCTTAGGAAGGGGGAGCTCGGACTTTGGAGACGAGGCGACGTTGGGGGAGTTTGGTTGCGATATTCGAATATCGTAGATGTAGATCTCGGTCTGCGCCAGCAGGTCAGCTTCAAGGTCTCTCTCTCTCTCTCTGACCCGTAAATAGGAGGGGCGTCGTACCTCCTGGTGAAGAGTCTGCAGCTTGACACTCCGACCTTGGGCAGTCAAAGCAACAACCTGGTGCGCCGGAATCGACGTATGCCTTGCGATCCAGGCTTTGAGGTCATCGAGCCTGCGAATGAAGCTGTCAGCCTGCTTTCTCTCGGTCCCACAAGGAGGCAAAACCTGACATACGCAGAAAACTGTGTCGTGTCCACCTGCAGACGCTGGCCCGTATGGGCTATCAACACCTGCGTCGCCATCCCCGGAACATCTCCGAAGAGAAGAAGAGCTGCGACAGCCTAGCCTCCAGTCCGGTCTTTGCAGCAATAGTTTCAAGGGTTTGGCGTAGCTATGTGTTAGAGTCGACAAAGGCCGTCGCCCGGTAAAATCGTACGATACGCGCGCGCAAGGAAATCGCTGTCGTCGTTTGACTCGTTGCGTCGTCTTCGTCGTCGTTGCAAAGGATCCGAGAGAAAGACAGAAGTATGCACGAACGTCGGTTGTTGCAAAAGCGCAAAGGCGGTTCGTTCGCCAGGTTCCAAGACGTGACCGCTGAGGCGCCCTACAGAGCTCGTGCAGGCTGCAAACCCACTAAAAACCTTTGGGAGGCATAGCGTGACGCCGCCTCGTGATGCCTTGAGTCATTTGATTGGACAGTCATACGGCACCAGCCACTGATAAGATAACGGCTCCAGGGATGGGGCTGACACTCATGGAATGGAAGACATGCCGCGCCGCACCCGCCACAACTTTCATACTCAGTTCCTACCTTACTCCACCATCCATCCGGATCCGAAGCCAAAAGCCGCCGAGTTTCCGTGAGTTCGGGGGTTTTTGAATGCGATTCTGAGTGAGAGTCGCGTGTCGCGTCCGGAGGGCGGAGCGGTGACATTTCGGACACCGGGCTCATCCCATACAAACCTGAATTTCTGCCATCTGATGGTAGAAGTCATTTTCGACCATGGATGAGCTACCAAATCGAAGCCTTTCGACAGCAAACAAAGCCGATCAAGTGCCCACCCTTTTACTTTCCAATGACGAGCAGCGCGTCCTTGCTCTTTACGATGAGCTTCGCGACCTCGAGATCAAGGTCGCCCTGGTGAAGGCACAACAGAGCCATGTCTCAGGTACACACTTCCCATATCAAGACGACCGGCAGTGTCAAAGTCCGCATTGCTAACGGGTACAGATAGACTCAACAACACCAAGCACAGAAGAAAATGTGAGAAAGGCTCAGCAGGACGCGTCGACGGCGCGTGCGGGATGGCTTCTGAGGAACAATATCACGGATAGTGTCATGACGGCCAACCCCATCCTCAAAGCTGTCCATGGGAGCACACAGTCAACGCCCATCGAAACGTACGTCCATCCTTGATTCTGTGCTCAAAAAATCACTTTCGTTTTATCCATGATTAAACTATGACCTCTAAACTTTGGTGTCTGAGTGCTAACAGGAAGCAGTGACCTCCTACCACACATCCGCTCCCGCGACAACGTCTCTGTCGCCCTCGCCAACAAATCAGAAGACATCCGCAGCCTCATCAAGCAGCTGACTGAGGTGGAAGCCGAGAGCCTACGAGTCGGCCGGAAAAACGTGGAGCTCACAGCCGAGATCCTCAGGCTTACTGAGGATGCGGAAAAGAGAAATGCGGGCGAGACTGACGACCCCGCCGTGCAGGCGGAGATAGCCAGACTTGAAGCCGAGATGAAGGCGAGCATACGGCGGTGGAAAGTTATGAAAGGCACCGCCAGCGCTGTGGTCGTTGGCAGCGGCGTAGACTGGTCCAGAGATGAAGCGCTGCGCGAGGTAGTACTGGACCCCGAAGATGACGAATAGTGAAAAGCTTGCCAGACCTTGGAGATCAGAAGCTCACATTGGCCCACGATACGCATGGGGCAGGGTGGACAGAGGCACCTGAGCGCCGTGGGGAGCTGCGGGCAGCCGCCTAGAATCCAGGTATGGACATACTCAGACTCGCAGGCCCATCTTATCATGACCACATCATCTCAGGAATCAGGACTCTGAGATGGTGCCAATTACAATGGCGTATTACCACCGGTTTGAGGGGCTCGTCAAATGGAATGGACCGAAACCCAAGACCTCAGTACGTCGGAACGTTCGCTTCAACCCGCCCTACGCAGGTTGTATGCAGGTACGGACCTCCAGAGGCTCGGTCAAGTCGTGACCGCGGTCTAGGTCGTCGGGCCATACGGTTGGCATTACCAGATCATGGTGCTCGCCCTGCCCTGCGGACGATCGATTTGCTGTTGCTCATAGTAGCGTATCAGTACGGCACGGCATCGGCACCTGAGGGCACCACCCGAAGGCGTTTTTTGGTTTTCAAGCTCACCTTCGGCCCCTGCCGGCTCACGAAACTGGACAGGGCTTAGCGGCACCTCGGACGCTATGACCACGGTGATGTCGAATCACGTGGGTGAGCTTGGCTCCGAGATCTGCTCCTGTGGCCAATGCTTGAGCTTGATCAGCTGCTCTGTCTACCTACCTTATGTAGCTGGATCGCTGGAAACTATGAGATAGCAAAGAATAAAAATTGTCTGATGAAACGCGTTTCAATATCTTCAAGAGGACCCGTAAAACGTCACGGGGCTTGATAAAGCGGTTGTAGTGAGCTCATCCTCTTCCGTTATGGTGACTTTCGCGCGCAAAGTGACAAGACTCGAGAGCTCCCAGACGCCGTGGACAGCTTAAGCGTCGAGATGAACCACGCGTTTCGCGTTTCCATTACATACCCTGTGACCAAAGAAGAATCATGCCTTTTAGATTAGATAATCAACGTCACTCAAGGTCCGTCTAGAAGAGGGAAGAGGGAAGGGAAAATGGGACTGGAAGTTGGGGGGAGCTTTGCACTCCCCGTCAGTCAAGCTCTGTGTCTGCTGCGACAGATCAGCCAGGAGGCCCAGGAGGAGTGGAGCATGGGCTCGCGTTGAACTACACAGTCTACACTACACCTCAGTCTCCGACTCTCCATGTACCTCTCGTGTGCAGGTCCTAGGCGTGAGCAGCAAGAGTGTTTGGCTTGGGAGGGGGTGTGTGTGGTGTGTGGGAGAGAGTGATTGAGTGAGAAAGTGGGAGAGCCTTCAGTCAGGGAGGGCCAATATTTGCCGAGGGACCATCAGGTACAGCACAGTATCAGCAAAACAAAGGCAACCAGACCAGCGAAATTGCCTGGCTCCGTGTATCCGCTGCAAGTCGTCGGTACTTTGCGCACTTTGTTCGCCAGCCCGTTACCACCGCCTTCCCAGTGCTAGCCCAGCCAAACAGGGAACAAGCGGGCAAAAGCAAAATGGCTGGGCCCGGCGGCCCTGACTGGAATGGTGAAATGGTGCGGCAACGCCCTCCTACTGGAGTCCTGGGCAGACACGGCTTGTCTGGCTCATGGGCAAAACGCGCTGCTGGCTTGCCAATTTGCAGAGGAGACCTGCATTGGGCGTCTTGGGTGCGCGTTGGGTGCATTGGAGCGGGGGACCGTATCGATTGTCGTTGCAGGCATTACCCAGTCTTATGCCTCGAGGTACACGAGACGCCCGCACACTTTGTGCGCATGACGAAGTATTCCACCCTTCTTTGACGCCGGGAGCGTTGCACCGCCTGGCTGCTGCCCGCTTCGTGGTGTGTCGGTGTTAGAAGACGTAGAACAGAGACGAGATAGACACGCCGCTCGCCGTCGGTCTCCGGTCGCCATGCAATCGTCAAGCTCCGCAAATAGTAACGCAGCTCTTTCTCCGTTATTTAATGTGAAGCTTACGGCTCTGTACGGAGTAGACTCGCTTTCAGCATAGGATGTGTTGAACATAGCTGATCGCTAAATAGTACCTACCAGTAAGCCCTTCGTCGATCACCTGGCGGCGGAGGGTAACTTGGAACAGTATGTACTGCGCAACCACGCATCCGCTGCAGAAGCAGGCTGCTCGAGGAGTGTCCAACAATAGACACTACGGAGGCGGATAGATGATGTAGGAATCGATGGCAGAGGGGAGGCTGGGGAGGTCCCAAGTGTACCGTGAGCTGCGCGTGAGGAGTGATTGGGCGCATTCGCCCAAGCTGATTCCGGAGTCGGTGGACCGCGTTTGGGGTACCTTGGGCCAAGTAGCGGTACAAGACAATCTCGTATGACGGTACATGGGGCGTATGCATGAATCAAGTACCCAGATTCCGTTTCGGCCAGCCTGAATGCCATCCCCATCAGTCAGTCATCATGACTTCCGGTCGTTCCAATGTCACATCTCCCTGAGCAACAGCGTGAGGTGCTTCGCATCACGCCTCGTCACCCGATGCTGAGTTTACGCCTCCGTGCACACCAGCCGACGGTGTGCCCCTGACTGCCAGGAGATCACAGTTTAGCTCAGTTTTTTGGATGAGGTCGATTCTTAGTAATACGATGAGTGGATGCTTCGATAGCGAGTGGTCTAGAGGCGCCCCAGTCAGTTGCTGTAAGCTCCTATGGGCTCAGGGGCTCTCCAAGTCACGTCGAAAGCTGGTGGGTGGCTTCACGCCGGAACTCAGCTAAATGGTGTTGCAATCTGTGCCGCATATGAAAGCCACCATGGGGTCTGCCGTACTGTGTATGTGTCTTGTCTGACCGCGTGGACCAGCAACCCAGGGCGAGCCGGACACGGAGCGTTTGTCGAGAACTCTGAGCCGACGGTGCCTATAGACTTTGGTGCCTTTTGGAGGCGATGTCCTTGGGTGTTGATAGGACAAGCCACTTTGAAGAGGGGAATGCCGCAAAGTGTGTCGAGTGGTGTTTTAGTGTGGATGAAATTGCGCAGCGATGTCCAGGAAGCACAATCACTTACACAGTGTGTGAGAGTGTGTAAGCCAACTTGTTCCTCCATTCTCCAAACATTGAATCCTCCACCACACCACAGGTGCTCCATCGATTTCCCGATATCCATAATCCAGCCGGCCGAGCCTTGTTGTCTTGGTAAACAGCCGAAAGTTGCGAAGGCTTGCCAGCGGAAGACGCTAAGGAGACAACGTCGCGAACATGAGGTCACTAACACCCACAGCCCCAGCAAAGTGCAAGTGATGGACATGTTAGTGTGTCCGAGGTATAGCTTGTCTGCCATGGCGAAGGTTTGCTTTGATGGCGAAGGAAGTGATGTCGTCCCATAGACCTAATTCAAATCGTGCAGACCTCGAATTCCACGGAGGGTTGGCGAAAAGAAGCTTCAACTGCTGTGATCGACCATCCGACATGCTGTACCGAGCAGATGCAACTACCTAATGGAAGAGTCGCCAAGGTGTAAGGGATCTTACTGCCTTGAATTGGAAATGTCGAGGCAACGTTGGCTATTGGACTTCCGTCTTCCCCGTACGGCGTGTTCGGTCTCCAATGTCTGACCGATGTACCTACGGCATGTCTAGCGAACGGGCCCTTGCCATTCAACAGGCGGTAGGGAGGATCGGAAGTATCTTAGCGCTCATGAAGATGACGAAGAAGTGCCTGGTCCAGGCCAAGTGCAGTCGGACGGAGTAGGTGTGCCACTGCACGTCTCTGCGATCTGGGAGTACGAATAGGTACACAAGGTCGTCTCCCTTAGGCTGTTAATGCCTAGTGGTATCGCATCACTGTCGTATGAAGGATGGTATAAGTAGCATGGTATGCTAGGCTAATGGCGCATGCGCGGAACCATCCTCGAATGGATGGGTGATGGCTGGTGTTGAAGAAAGAGGCCGTGGATCCAAATGAAAGTTGTCGATAGCATGGGGGTGTAAGTGGATGGTAACATGGGATTCGTAAGAAGCTGAAGCTTGACGAGCCAGTATTCGGTCTCTCACTGCTGGGAACGAAAGCAGTCAGAAGTAGAGGGGGAGGGACTGGGAATGGCAACTTGGGCGAGACTGGAGACTGGAGAAGTCGGTTGATGGACGAGAGATGGTCCGTGTGGACAGTGACAGGAGGAAGGGAAGGTGGGGTAAGGTAAGGTAAGGTGGACGGAAAGGAAAGCACGAGATGCTTCAAAAGGAACCTAAGACTGGAAGAGGGAGCGCAGCAAAAGCAGGAGCAGGCACAGGACTCAACCGCACCTCACCTCAGACATTGGCGAAAGAGCCGGCACGTAGCCGTACGTAGCAAGCGGAGAAAGAAGGCGCGACGGCTTTAAAGTACACAGTGCGAAAAGATGATATAAAACCCAGGTACAAAGCGGATGTACAGTACTTCGGTGCGGAGTTTTGCGTGCGCTTTGTACCTGTACAGTACCACATAATAATAGCAGCGGCACACCAAGAGCAAGGACTGTCCGAGGATGGAGTGATTGAAATGGATGGGAAGCGGGCGACAAGCTGGACCAGACCCGAGGGGTTGAGACGAGGACGGAAGGCAAAAGAAGAGCACCGCAGGATGGGCCAGATCCTGCTTCTTTTCCCTGCTTCTGTTACCTGGCCAGGTACGGTTTTGGCTACGGCCACGACCACCTGGACGGATACCTTACATAGTATATCTGAAGCTAAGGCCATTGGCGCCTGCCTTGCAAGATGCTGCTGGATACGCAGTAGGTAATATGTCGCTCCTTCCTTCTCCATCGCGTCGCCAGCACGTTCGCAACTTCTGATCGCGCATTGTCCACACCTAACTTGGTCTGTTCTGGTTCCGCAGTTTGATTTATTGCCATGGACTTCAATAAACAGGCGAATAGGTTGCGTGCGGACGCACTTGCATACTAAGGTAAAGTATCCGTAAGGTAGGGAGGTATCTTTCCGTACTGATCCAGGTACTGGGGTACTTTCGAGCATGTATCCGTAGCTGGCCGCTTCAAGGTGTGTGTAGTCGTTGTCCCCTGGCAGATGCGACGAGCAGGAAGGGGGTAGGCAGACTCAAGGTGTGAAAGGAACGTGAGGTACTTTGCACGGCAGTCTCTGGTGCAAGGTACCTTTACTTTGTGGGTGGGCGCGGACTGTAACTAGGAGGGACTTGGACTTCCACGTAGGAGGGGGGGAGGATGATGGGGAGGAGAAGGATGGGGAAAGAAGGGTCAAGCTGGACTCTGGAGCAAAAGGCAAGAGAAGGGAAGGGTGCGCACGTCGACTGTCAGGGAGGGAAGGCGCGCCCACACCCTTTCCCTTCTCATCGCGCCTTCCCCCTCTCTTGCCTCTCTCCTCTTTTGTGCCCTTCGCCTGGTGGGCGGGTGCCCGGTGTGCCCAGTACCAGGCCAATGCCGCCAGTTACCACCCAGTGACAAGTGTTGCCAATGCCAGTGCGCAGGCCTCTTTTTTTTTTTTTTTTTGCCCATCGTCTGGTTTGGTACGGATACCTGCCCAGCCTACCCAGACACCCATCCCCTCCTAGCCATTCAGCGTGCAGCAGCAAGCCCAGGCACAGGCGAGGAAGCGACGGGAGGGAAAGCGAAAGTGACAAGCGTCCGCACCTGCGCAGGCCAAAAAAAAGATGATTTGGAGTGATCCAAGGAGAAAGAGGAGGAGAGCCCGTCCACGGTGACCCCCTTCCTTCCTCAGTTCTCCCAGTCTCTCACTCAGTCTCGCACACGGTACGAAGTACCACCCCCAGTCCACTCGCCCAGTCGCCAGTCGCAGTCAGTCCTGGCCCCGTCCCAGACTTCCCAGCAAAAACAAGTGCACCCAGGCGCGTTGCTCCCGCACAATCACTCCCCCCATAGTAAAAAGGCTGCTTGGCCCTCCCCCCATACATTTCCCTCCCTCTTCTTCTCCCATACAAATCTCCCACCCAAATCCTCCTCTCTTACAATCCGCACTCTCACAATACCACACTTTACTGCCTTCGCACTCAACCCCGTGAGTACCTGCTGCCCATATACCATTGCCCACTTGCACCATCAACCACCGCAACATACACGCGCAACATCATCCTCTTCTATTTTCACTGTCGCTACAATTTCGATCACTCTGCCTCGATTTGCAACTCAGAAATCGCTTTTTAACAAGTCGATATCGTGGGTGCGATCCGTTGTTGAGCTTCGAACTTTGGCGTGCACCTCTTGGTCTCTTACACGCTCGTCCATCAACCAGCTTCAACCATAGAGCTTTCTAGCTAACAAGAGCTTGACGCGTCCAGATCACCACATCAACACCTCTCTTTCCACCTCTCAAAAACCTCCTCAGGTATGCTTTACGATCCCTCTTGGACGACTTTGAGCTTCAAATTGCAATTACCTCGCGTTACCGAGCGCAATTGCACTTGCGACTCAACCACCCACACACCCTGGTTCTCGCTGCACCGCGGTCCTATTGCACTATGGCTTTCCGGCATAACGGCGCGGCGGCTTTGCCGTCAGTCGTCATGTCGCGCCGATTCCATCACATCCTTCACCCTTGGCTCTTCGTCATACCATCACATTCATCTCGACATTAAAGCAGCTTGACTGACCAATCTCAAGATACCAAAATGCCTAAGGCCGCGACCAAGCGAGGTGCCGCTAAGGACACCAAGAAGCGCGCGAAGAAGGGTACGTTGCCAAACCGATCCTTACTTGTCTCGAGCCGTTGTGAAATTTGGGCAAGTTTGACGTACAGAGAGGTTGGGCCTGGAGGGAGTTTTAATAAGATTCCACTGGGCCACGCCTCGGACGACTTTTGACTTGCCCGCTTTGCGCTGCGCCTATCTAGACCACTTATCTTGCCATGAACATGTAGCTAACATGCTATTCAGACCCCAACGCCCCCAAGCGTGGCCTTTCCGCCTACATGTTCTTCGCCAACGAGCAGCGCGAGAACGTTCGTGAGGAGAACCCCGGTATTTCCTTCGGACAGGTCGGCAAGATCCTCGGTGAGCGCTGGAAGGCCCTCAACGAGAAGCAGCGCGGTCCCTATGAGGCCAAGGCTGCCACCGACAAGAAGCGCTACGAGGACGAGAAGCAGGCATACAACGTAAGACACCCCCAAACCCCCACTCCATCTGGCCGTGTTGTGCTGAAGCTAATTAGTCACTCTAAAGGCCGAACAAGAGGAGGATGAGTCCTCTTGATTGCTGTCTTTCTGCTGCTTCTCAGTCCGAACGGGTGGCGTGGAGTTAGTTTTTGCGCACATCTTTCGGACTTTCCTTGTAACTTTGGGCTCGGCGGTGTATGATGGTATTGAAATGGGTTGCTTTTCTCGTTATTCAGGATCGGCAGGAAGGCGGATTTGAGGCAGGCGAAGCTCTCACGCCGCCCCGCGTCAATAGCAGAGCTGGTCATGCCGCCCGTCGCGGAATGAAACTGTCCACGATTGGGACACAATGACATTTGACGGCTCACACATTGACAAACATACATAACTACCTTTTTGTTCCATCGCAATGTGAGTGAATGTTACAGTGAAGGTGTGTATGGGTGGGTGATGCGCCAATCATGGTAGTATGGTGTTTCTGCCCTTGTTCTCAAGGGTCCTTCCCCAGGTCCAGGGATCTGGGTTGATGGGGCTTAGTTTTGTCCAGCCACTCAAGGGTCTCTATCACTGCGACCCCGTCGTGTCATGGGATTTAGTAAGGCACAGCGACTCGATTGCCATGTTCCGCTAATGCAGATTTGCCTGAAGCCGGTTGGGGATCATATAGACCCGACGGCCAAAGAATGACCAGCTTGAGTGGCCCATGGCCTTGGAGACCTTTCCCTTCTGAGCTGAAGCCGCTTCCGCGATTGCGATTCTAGGTGAGTCGGTGGACCTCCGGGGACTCGGTGAGTCGGTGAAGATAGGCCACGGCTGAACATCGGATTTCAGACCTCGAATAAGTGGGGATAAGGTACTCCGTATCTCCATTTCATTCCATCTACCTTACCTAAGGTATCCGTAGGTGCTCTGGCAGGATGGAAGTGAAGGAGGTACGTATCCTGTCTTGGGACGTACCTACCTTACCTCAAGCTGTCTGACTCCAATCACGGATTCCAATGACAGAAGGATGTCTCAGTCTCAGCACCTCCTCAATCCCTCATGCCTTACCCTTCAAGGCCGCGTTTCCCTCCCGATGATCAGACACGGCATGCAGGTGCGAGCCTGGGGAGTTGATGTTGGATGCCTGAGCAGGATGAAACAAGGCTGCTTCTTTCACCCGCCCGAAAGCGTTGGATGTGCTCGTGGACAAACTCATAAAAGGAGCCCATGGCCGCAACAATAGACACTTCGGGCGCCGGCTCCTTCAAACTTCGAATACTAACCAGCCGTGTCGAAAACAACCTTCCCGGTCATCCACCACACTCTGCTAGCCTCACCTACAGCACTGCTACCCACAGACTGTCTGTACTTTGGCACCAATGTATGAGTCTTCGCCGTTCCAGAAACCAAGGACAGCTACCTGCTCTCATCGTCATGGGCTACAGTGAAGGGCAGGCGATTATATCAATGAACACCATGGATCCCTGGCCTTCGCAGCCAGATTTAGTCTATCGAACTCCACCACCAAGTATTGACAATTCGCACATCGGCCCAGTGGTTTTTCGTCGCATGAGATGAACCAACGAATGTTCTGCAGCTACTTCTCCCAGGATCTCTCGAGGCTGGGGCCTCCAAAGCCTGCCTACATTGTGCAGAAACGAAGCGATCGCGTCCATACTAAGCCTCCATCTCACGCACCGCAGATTTATTTGCCAAAGATTTCTCTTGGCTAGGCATGTGGCCCGCCGTTGAGGAATGTCTACTCGGAATTCTTGATGCTTCACATCACTTCACATGCTCTATACAGCTGATGCCTGTCAGTTCTATCTCCTCGGTATGCCTCTTCGCACATTTCGTTCGCTACCATCATCACCCACCTTCGTATCGATCTATCGATGGTATTCTGTCGAGCGCGAGAGACAAGCTGCATTTCGCAGCAGTGCGTCCGAGCATTTCCAAAGACTTCCATTTCCTCAGATGACCTAGGTGCATCGCACGACCGATCAATTACCTCGACAGTGTACTTTGTATGATTACATTACTGAAATGGTCACCTAGTCGTCGCAATCTGTATCTCGATGCCAATGTTTTCTTACGTTCCCCCGGGTCTATGGTGGAAAGGCTTGTAAGGAGAGTTCGTCTGCATTACTTATGCAAGTGCTCACAACCTGGACCTCCACCCCACCGGCTCCGGGCCGGCCTCATTCGTCCGTTGATCCAGGTCGAGCGTTCCTAATGCATGCAGAGGAAAGCATACATGCCCATGGGGCCATCCCCAGCTGTCGTGGCATGCTCTGGCTAGTCGGTGGCCGGATCAATATGTGTTGAGCCCACACTCCCTTCTCTGAGAGCAATCTGACCTACATACGCTCCTCTTTGCCGTTACGGCCCCAGGCCCTCCTTGCGATATCTTGGGTAGCGGTTGCTAGAATCGACCAGATTGCATCGTTTGGCCTGAACCTGTTGACACAAGGATCGTTCACTCGATTTGGTAGTTCGAGGTTTGAGGCGACCAATACCTCGTTGTTTTTGACACACCTTGGGCCTGGCTGGAGACAGACAAGGAAAGACTTGACGTATCTCTCACGAAGAAAAGAACACAACATAGCCAACGTCCAGCGAATTGTGCACGCTCTCGTCCTCCTCAAAATCATAGCTGATCATTGCACGAAGACAACGAAATTCAGACACGTCAGACGCAAGCACCTGGTGTCTGGGCGTGTGCTGCCAACACAGAACAAGAGCGATCTGGATCATTGGGTTTGAAGTCAGGCGGGGTGGTGGCGTGTGTTTCCGTGCTGGCCGTTGAAATCGAGACCTGCAGCTCCGAATCGCTGTTGCAGCCGCTTCCCGTCCAGTAAGTGGCTGCGAGTGTAGCGACCACGTTACCGCTGCATATTTGAGATTACCATGCTAAGCCCATGAAGCAAGCCATCTCTTTGTCCCTTTTCTCTTATCGGCACAATTGACTGTGGTCGATCTTGGTCGATATATCGTCAAAAGCCGTATGAGGCATTCGCAACGGTTTCGACCTTCCCTCCAACTTGATCACCACAGATCAACCAAACTCCTACAAGGCCGAGGATTGCACGGCGAGAGTCTCCCGGATAGAAGAGGTGAGGGCGCCGCGGGAACCCCACGACTCTAACGGTTAGGTCTGGGTCGTTGGACGATGAAATCCTGAGACGCAGACGTTCCTAGTTCGGCTCGGTCCGTCAGTGTTGGTCTGGAAAATGGAGCAGGGCATTCAGAGAATCGACTACCGCCTCCTTCAAGGCTGCTGCCTCGAAGCTGAGCGCGCCGACATTCTATCAGTGAGCCTTGAAGGGCTCCGCATGGCTCTTCCTGAGGCTTATGGGGGCACCATCACCAGTCTTGTTGACGAGATACGGAGGTCTGCGAGGAAGCTGAGAGACTTGGCGGACCGATCGCAGATGCATTTCACCAGGGTACCAGTTTTGCTCAACTACCTCGACGTCATACTTCCGTGTTATTCCAAGACACTCCGCGACATGACCGACTTTTACGAAGATCGAACCGTAAGCAAGGATATGCGATGGCGAAGGATGTACCACAAGATGACACAGGAGGCCAGTGGCCTGCCATTACCTCAGCGGTTCATGCTTTACAACTGCTTTTTAGAGTCTCTCCGACACCTTCTCATGAGGCGCGCTAGCAACTCTCCTTCGATCTTGGAGATGACGTACTAATAGCCACATAGGTCGACACTCTTTGACCTAAATGGCCTAGAGACGCTTCGAACTAGGATAATCAAGTTGAGAGAAGCAAGAGGACTCCGTATGTTCGTTCAGAGGCAAAGTAGCAGCAGGTTGACTGACACATACTATGAAGCTACGCCAACAACCCAAATCGGGCCTGTCCTTCGACCAGAGGTTATGCTCAGACCAACACCTCAGGATCCGGTACGTGCCGTTGTTATGGGAAAGGCAGCATAGCTGATGAACCCTCTTTCCCAAGACGTTACACTGGGCAGAGCAGATCTTCTCTCTTCCGCTCACCTCCCGAACGGCTTTGAAGCACATCAGACCATCGACAGCTTATGGTCCTTTCCAAACGTGGGGACAACTGAATATTCCCAAACAGATCAAGATGCTGTTCAGAAGGTACATGTGCTCGCAAATCATAGCTTGACGAAGTTTTTCTGACGCCAGAACTAAGACCGTTCGACGAGGATCGCCTTGCGTTGATGACCTATCTAAATCATGTCAACGAGACCCCCTACTTTCTCCTCCGGACATATCATTTGGGGGGCCAGTGGTTCTCACTACTTGGTACCCACGAAATCTTCATGAGGCGGGAGGGCAGCGCCTTACTACTGGACCGATACAGTCATTCGCAGATGGGCGTCAAACTATGGGCATCTCTCTACTTCAAAACCTGGGAGGGTCTGTTCACCCTCGTCCGACTTGTCGTTTGACCATTCGCTGATGTTTGCCAGAATTGGTCTTATTCCACTGCACGTTCGTCTCTCTCAAGGCTCGAAATATCTTGACGAGCAGAATGAGTCCAAGGGAGTTCAAGCTCGGTAGTGAATCCCGACTGTTCCAAGCGTGCGTGATCCACCCAGTACTGCACCTCCGGCCATGACACTATAGCTAACACCTTTTACCGCAGCCAAATCCGTGATGATGGCTTCAAGCATTCTCTCATCGTCTACCGCGACCTTGTCACCCAAGGTCTTCGTCTCCAAGCTTCAGTGTGGGATGGCGAACTCAAGAGTTGTCCAGTCTGGACCGCTTTCGGTAAGATCCTGCTACACCATCTTCCATCCTCACTCTGGCTCACATTCCGGTTTTTTTCGGGCTTGAGACTGACAAAACACGATAATCTCAGTCACCCACCAATCCGCCTCTCCGACCTGGCTCGTACGCAAATCAGATCACCGCATCTGGCTCAAAGACGTCCAGCTTTACGTCTTTTGCCAACAGTACCATCAGCAGAATCAGAGGAAAGGATCCTCCGCCGGCGCCTTTGAGATCGAATTTGTATCCGACATGGGCGCGACGCGGTTCATTGAGGAAATACAGTCGCAGGCGGATCCCTCCGAGGCATCTACAGACACCATGGAAGCCATCGAGGACGCCAAATGACTTGCAACCGGTGATGAGCTTCCTCGAGGCAAGGGTATATATATATATATATCCACTCCGACTCCGGACCAATATGGAGCCCCCCCTTCACCGACACCTTCCACCCCAAGGACACTGCCACTCACCGTTTTGCGGGGCACATACCTCGACAGATTTGCGGGACTCGAAGAGTAGGTGAGCAGACATGCACCTACTCTCAGTCCGGCATCTTACTCGCCCAGCTCCTGTCTCCTCCACGTCTTCCCAAGGAAGAACCGCTCCAACGAACTTTGACACGCGCATCTCCAATTCTTTCCACGATTTTTTTACGGCAGTCTTGTTTTCCTCCCCTTTTCAGCCTGGACAATGTCAAACGCGGCTTCAATGTATCGCGAGGATAAGCCAGCAGATGTTTTGTATCTCGGAGGAAATACCCCGGAAGATTGCTCTGAGGGGTACCTTTCTTGCCCAGTTCCGTATGCGTTCCATTGCGTTTCTTGATTCCTCTTTCTCTTTGTCTAATGACTTGACGACCTTTATGATCGAGATTGATGATTACGCGGCACAAAAAAATTCACACGTTGAAAACAGCCCAGAGAAGGGGTCAGGGAGGGCACCGTCAAGCAAAAGACTATTGTGTGATTAGGTCAATTGATTCAATTTATGCAAATCGTGTACCATCGTGACATCGTCCACAGCAACCTTGGTGCTGGCCTTTCTTCTACTTCTCTATACTGAAGCGTTACTTTTTTGAAAAACTCCCCTCCTTATCCCCCTTTGTCCAAGTGCAACCCAATCATGCAACAATGCACTTAGGTCTTGACATCGGGCTCGTCACGGCCAATGAACTCCTTGAACTTGAGAAGCTCGGTGGCCATCTGGATCTCAGGCTTGAGGAAGTCCTGGGCATCCAGGTCGTACGTCTTGGGGTCGGAGCTGTGCTGCTCGAGGTAGAGACGGATAGTGGCGCCGGACGAGCCAGTGCCGGAGAGGCGGACAATGATGCGGCTGCCCGAGGAGAAGGTGGCGTACAGACCCTGGTTGGAGGAGACGGAGCCGTCGAGATCGGTGTAGGAGAAGTTGCCAGCGCCGGTGACGGTGCGGTCTGTCAAAGTTAGTCTCATTTCATTCTCAGGGGTTCTGATGGGCATTTTGTATGTAGACTTACCTCCAACCTTGCTGCCGATGAAGTTGGGGTCGGCGACGAGGTCCTTCAGGACACCAACAACCTTGTTGGCACCCTCGCTGTCGACATCCTCGTAGTCGTAACGGGTGAAGAAGGTACGGCCGTACTCGGTCCAGAAGTCCTGCTGGATCTTCTTGATGGAGGGAGTGACGCCAGGGTTCTGCTCGCCGATACCGGCGATGATGTTCAACCAGGCAACGACAGCCCAGAGACCATCCTTCTCACGGATGTGGTTGCTGCCAGTGCCGAAGGACTCCTCACCACAGATGGAGAGCTTGTCGGCATCGAAGAGGGCACAGAAGAACTTCCAGCCGGTAGGGACCTCGTAGCAGTTCAGGCCCTGCTTCTTGGCAACCAGGTCGACGGCACCGGAAGTAGGCATGGAGCGGGCCAGGCCGTAAACACCCTGCTTCTTGAAGTAGGGGATGAGGTTGGCGTGGTGGGCGATGATGGCCAGAGAGTCACCGGGGGAGACGAAGGCGTTGGCACCGTAGATCATGTTGCGGTCTCCATCACCGTCGGAGGCAGCACCGAAGGGGATGTTGTTCTTGTCAACGACCTCGACGAGGGAGTGGGCGTAGGTCAGGTTGGGGTCGGGGTGGCCGCCGTTGAAGTCGGGGCTGGGAATGCAGTTCTGGGTGGCGCCCTTGAGGCCGAGTTCCTTCTCGAAGATGGCGGTTCCGTAAGGACCAGTGACACCGTGAAGGCCGTCAAAGAGGACCTTGAAGTCGGGGTTTGACTGGAAGAACTTCTTGATGAGGTCGAAGTCGAAGATGTCCTTGAGCATCTCGATGTAGTCGACAGTGCTGTCGACAACCTCGACCTCGAGAGAGCCGTAGGTCTTGGTGCCGATGGTGGAGATGTCGACATCGGGGATGTTGGCAATCTTGTAGGAGGTGAGGGTCTTGGAGGCCTCGTAGATCTTGTTGGTGACGGACTCGGGGGCAGGGCCACCGTTGGCAAGGTTGTACTTGATACCGAAGTCGTTCTTGGGACCTGAATGGGTTCATCGTTTAGCTGGCGAGTATGTTTTTAAGGGTATGTGTAGAGATCTTACCGCCGGGGTTGTGGCTGGCAGTCAGGAGAATACCACCAGTGGCCTTGCGCTTGCGGATGACATGGCTGGCAGCGGGAGTGGACAGAATGCCGTCCTGTCCGATGAGGAGCTTCTTGACACCATAGGCGGCACCAATCTTGGCAATCAATTGGACGACCTCGGGGTTCCAGAAACGACCATCACCACCGATGACGAGGAAAGAACCTAGAGAGGCGGTCTGTCAGTTTCCTGGGGCGATTGCCAAGACCGAAAGCTGAGATGGCTTTGCTATTTACCCTCGACGCCCTCGGGAATGGACAGGAGAATGCTCGTGACAAAGGCCTCGCTGTAGTGAGCCTGCTGGAAGACGGTGACCTTCTTGCGAAGACCAGAACTGTGGAATGGCTAGTCAGTGATGGGGTTGCTGAGTGAGGGTGCATCGCGCGATTGGCAGCTATGGCGGGGTAGCAACAAAAAGCTGGACTCGACATGATTGGGGACGGTAACAGCGAGGAGTTTGTTTCTGTTAGGGGAGAAATGACGTACGTGCCAGGCTTCTGGTCCTGGAAAGGCTTGAACTCGACAGTCTGGACGTCCATGATGCTGTATAGTTCGAGTAGTGATGGTATTGAGGGGGAGAGTTGTCTAGGTTGTAGAAGAGGAAAAGGAGAATGTTGGGAATGGAGCTGCAATTATTAGTGTCTCTGTCTCGCCTTTGCCTGGGTTCTTTCTTCCGTCTCTCATGCGAACCGGCGTTGGCGTAGGTACGGGAGGTGGGACCGGGGAGTGGTGGGCATTGGGCAAGGGGCCTAGAAAGCTTTCATTGGGAACTTGGTGCGGTGAGAGACTAAGGTATCCGTAGGCCACTGGAAATACCTTAGGTAGCTAATGTGGGCAGAATACGACGCATTGGGGCACCTCAGTGAATGGGAGATGGCACACGATAGGCTCAGGTTGCACCTTTTTTTTTTAGTGAATAACGCCCCTCCAACCTCGTACACATTGGTGAAGGTACCTTTCATTCCGCCAAAGCTGTGGCCGCCACCTCATGGTGGGGGTTTGCTTGGCCAGTGATATCATCCTGAGCCTCGACGTGGGCGGGGTCACCGCACAATGAAGGAGGGGCAGCTCTGGGAGAGCCCCTCACTTCCAGGGGCCTAATACAGGGGATCTTCCCGGCGAATCATCGTGAGGTGCTGGTGGGTGTGGCTATTATTCGCACGGCTTGAAGTGCGCGGTTGACTAGCATTTAGCAGTGCGTAGGATACTGCGTACTGTCTTCAAACGACCCCGCTACCCTTGTGGTTAACTATCGATTCAACTATTTACATTAGCTACTAGGCAATCTTAGGTAAGGCAGGCGAGGCACCTTAAGATATCTCAGTCATCCCAGTGCTTCATCAAATTAGAAGAATCGAGCTTGACTCTCTGGATAGTACAATCTACAACAGGTTGTCTGCCCAAGCATCGTCCTCATCCCGTTCACTGACCGGCGTGTCCTGCGCGCTGGCCTGCCCTCTCCACGTCCGGCCAAAAATGGCTTCTCTGTAGTACTTGGCCTCAGCAATGCTCTCGAGAATATCTTCCTTGGCCTGGTGAAGTCCCTGCTTGGCTGGGGCACCGTCCGCGACCTGCGGCGGGCACCAACGTCTTGCCGCCTCCTTGAGCGAGCTGACATCGAGAATGCGATGGTGTAAATGGTCAACCACCTTGCGGTAGGGCGACTTGTTGAGGAACGATCGGTCCGCGTGTACACTGTTACCCGCCAGCAGCGCCGTCTTCTTCTGCGGGATGTGCTTCTCGATGTAAGCGAGCAGATCGTCGGCAGCCTGCTCAGGTGTCGTCGTCGACTTGATGACCGCCGCTGTGAGGCCGCTGTCGCCGTGTGTCTTGGTGCACCAGTCGTCCATCTGCGCCATGCGTTGCTCCGTCTGGTGCACCACGCAGCCCCAGCCCTCGGGGTCAACGACTTGCAGGTTCCCGGTGGTGATGATGCAGAAAATCTCGATAATCTCCTCCTTGTCCGGATCCAGTCCAGTCATCTGGGGATGTGTTAGTCAGTCCAGGGTTAAGAGTGGCATGCCTAAGCTTGGGGTGCATACCTCGCAGTCAACCCAGACCAAGGGGCCGTCAGATGCAGACTGCATCTTCGGGGCGGGAGCTTTGTTTTTGAGGGAGTTGAGAAGATCCATGGTTCAGGCGAGAATGATGTTGATATTGATTCTAACTCTTGTCAACTTGAGTTGCACTCCGTCAACAGCAGGATCTTCTTTTGGGCGTGCTAAGCTTGCTGAGCCACAACTTCACCAGAGTTGGACTACAAGGTGGGGTGCAAGCTAAAGCATCCCAGGTGTGGCTTCCAATTAGGTATTGAATGGAAGGAGGACCAAGATGCACGGAGTACCATGCGATCCTAGCAGTGCCAGCCTGGCGTTCTCAATGCTTCCTTTCTTTCCATGGCCACCACCTATGTACATAGTAGGTACTCACTGCTATTGCTATTGCTAGTGGGAACTTCTCCGGGCATGTTTTCTACCAGCGTATAATTTCATACGAAGCTGTGAAGATGGTTCAGGTAAACCCTGGGAATACAGGGTGCATCAGCAAAGTACCTGGCATATCAAGGCTCCTACTATTGCTGCCCACTCCGATTGCCCGGGCAGGGACGTCTCACCGCCAGAACTGCCCGCAGAGAAAGATGCCCCACATCGGCAGAGGAGGAAATTCAACCGACAGCCGCTGATAAGATAAGTAAACTGCCAAGAACCAAGGCAAGTACCCCGGACCACGATTCAAATAAACCATCATTCATTGGACCTGCCCTTCTACATGGACCCCACTTTCCATGTTGGAGCCAGTACTCCAAGTAACATAAACCTCCTTCTTTCACCTGACTGACTTCTGTTCATTGACAACATCCCTCATACCCTATTTACCAAAAGACAGCGTGTTTTCCGAGTTTCTCAGAGAATATAAACTTGTCAAAAAGTAAGAAAAACTTCAACACAGGGTTCTCCTGTCACCGACAGATCACACTTCAACGATAACGACCACGACATGTCGTCCGTCAAGAAGTCGGGTTCGCCCGTCGCGGTCCCTGAAGATGCAACTCCAGTGCCACCTCAGAAACCTCCCATGTCTGTTTCGCCACCTCGCATTCTCGTCATCGGAGCTGGCTCTCGTGGACAAGCATATGCTCATGCTAACGAGACCTCTTGCAACGGTATCGTGGCTGCTGTCGCTGAACCCATCACCTACAAGCGTCAAAGCTTCGGTCGAACATTCGTTTGGGGCTCCAACACTCCCCAAGAAGGGCAACAGTTTGCCGACTGGACCGAGTTCGTAACATACGAGACACGCCGCCGAGAGAGAGAAGCTGCTGGTGAAGATGTACCGCCTGGCGTTGATGCCGCCTTCATTTGTGTTCTTGACGAAATGCATCGCGACGTCCTCGTCGGACTTGCTCCTCTGGGACTGCACGTCATGTGCGAGAAACCCCTCGCCACGTCTCTTACCGATTGTCTCGACATGTATCAGGCTATGAAGCCTCCTGCTGGTCAGGAGCCCAAGAACGTCTTCTCTATCGGCCATGTACTTCGTTACAGCCCACACAATATGCTGCTTCGCAAACTCTTGCTCGAAGACCGTGTCATTGGCGATATCCTCAAGATTGTGCACACCGAGCCGGTCGGTTGGTGGCATTTTACCCACTCGTATGTGCGTGGCAACTGGCGGAACGAAAAGACTACGGCACCAAGTCTATTGACAAAGAGCTGCCACGACATTGATCTCCTCCTTTGGCTTCTGAGCGCACCAGTAAAGGCTGGAACAGGCACTCCTCATCTACCGTCCACTGTCTCGTCGAGTGGTTCGCTCCACCTCTTTAGGAAAGGTCGCAAGCCCGCCGCCGCTGGAAATGCAACGAATTGTATGTCGTGTCCTCTAGGTGATTCAGGCTGCAAATTCTCGGCCAAGAATATCTATCTCGGCCAGGATCTGAAAGGTCTCGCTTCTGGCAACACCGATTGGCCAGTCAGCATTGTAATGCCGGAGATTGAAGATTTCCCGATATCTGAGCGAAGCAAAGTCCTGGCATCAAAGCTTGCTGAAGATTATGATGATTCCACCCCCAAAGACGTCGTCGCTTCGCGGAACTGGTTCGGTCGTTGTGTCTTCGACGCGGACAACAATGTCTGTGATGACCAGACTGTCACCATCACCTGGGACGATGCCACGGACGGTACCCCAGAGTCAACCAAACAATCCAAATCAGCAACTCTGCACATGGTCGCACAAACGAAAAAGATTTGCGAGAGGTACACCCATATTTATGGTATTGATGGCGAGATCTATGCCGACGCCCGTACAATCACCATAGAGGACTTCAACACGGGTGCCACCCAATCATTCCACCCAACCCTCGAAGACGCCGGCCATGGCGGTGGGGACAAAGGTCTCGCACGTCAATTCATACTGGCGGTGGACAAAGTCAAGAACCACGGCTGGACGCCGGAGAAAGCGCAGAATGAATTCATCGGCTGCTCACTTGAGGAGGTAATTCGCTCCCATGCGATGGTATTCGCGGCAGAGGAAGCGCGGACAGGGAAGAAGGTGGTCGACTGGCAGAAATGGTGGTCACAAAAGGTTGCCAACACGACAAGTGATTAAAGGCAAAGCCAGTTTACCTTCGGCGCGTCAGTCTGCGGTAGGGGAGGCATCGGCAGCGGGCGGTCGGTCACCCGCCCGAATGGCATCATTTACATGGCAATCGGAGTCAACTCCGGTCCTTGATTGTTGGGTTCATACTGTCTCTTCGTTGTCGGGGACGCAAAACCGACGGATTCTCCCCGGTTCTCTTAGCTTGCGAAACCATTTCGAGTTCAATTGCTAGCCCCGTGAGCTACGCCTCAGTGCGAGATATGTTACGGTGTAGACGGGGTCGTCTGCCGAGGCAGCCAAGGCAGTCCCTTGTCGTTCAGCTCCAAGTCTCCACCGTCACTGCACCCAACATATCTCGTCTGATATTCAGATTGTGGTAGCGTCGAATTTCCACGTTGTCCGATCTGGTCTGACCAACAACATCGTACTGATCTTTGGAACGACGATCGCCACTGGCCTACTATTGGCTTAAGCGGTCTTTGAGACGCATCTTGACAGACAAGAGCCGCTTTTACCGAAGCTTTCTCTCACTGATCCTATTGCCTTTACAAAGTCCGGGCCAGCCCGACGGCAGCTCCCCGTGTACCTTCTCTGAAGATGAGGAAGTAAAATGAATACTTCGTACTTTTCCCGGCGGTACAGTCCGCGCTAGACTTTCCTCACGTTGCCGTTCTGTCTATCGACACGGATCAACTTCGTGCCACATCTCGCCGATCCACGACAAGCTTTCTGGTAGGAGCTTCTTTTGACTTCGCACAACACGAGGAACCTAGCAAATGTCGCCATTGAGACTTGGAATGAAGGCCAGCAAGCTCGTAGCCGCCTCTCCACAAATGCCTTTTCATTATTCCTGGGGAGATTGCTCCCCGGCGGCCAATTTCCCCGACAGCCTTTGATAGTGCTCGCCATACTTGTGGACCGACGATCTTGCGGTGATCGCGATTCCTTGACTGTCAAATGCACATCGCGGTCTTCCACGACGAGGCTGGTCAAAGTCGACTGCCCGATTACAGCTGCTCTCCCCGACGGTCGACTTCCCCGACAACGAAGATACACATGCCCGTTCCCTGGTGATCCCTAACCGCCGACTGAGACGTTAGTGTCGCAGTCTATCGCTGCCAGACTATTCAAAGCCGACGTTCCGATCTCCTATGTCTTCCCGGCGGTCAACGTCCCCGTTCCAACGACAATGATACGTTTGGGGTAGTCGGGGGATTCCCGAAAGTTGATTCATCAAGGTTGAGTACGCTCACCTTGGCCTCCGTCAGGCGGTGCATACATGCATACATACATTCGGCCTTGCCGGAGTTGGTCCCGAGTCCGACATCCCCGCTTGTCGCGGAGCCGTTGCGAAGATTTTTCTGGAACACGGGGCGCCAAAGCGGACAACTCCCCGTTTTTCAGATCAATGTCGGACCGGCGTGCGTGTGACCGCAGGACCCGAAACGCCAGCGCGAGCTGAAGCCGCAAGTTGCATGTACTAGGATACGAAATGCCCGCCAACCTCGGGCTATGAGCGATTGCGAGGTATGATTTGATGTTTACACCATCAAGGATCATTGGCCGAGGGAGTTTTCAACTTCGAGGTCTCAGCTCAAAGCCATACACAGTACACTAGGTTGACTTGATGCAGAGAATGCCGCAAGTCCAGCGAGGCTAGTGACCGTTGAGCGGACAGTGTTTCTTTGGCAATCCGCAATCGGCCGGATACCGCGGGGTTTCCATACGTACTCGACGCCAAGCGTAGGCAATATAAATTCAAACTCAATTGAGCACTATCTTCGAGTACGGCTATTCCGCACCCACACGAAGGCTATCCCGCACCCATACTAGGCCTACTCAAGTAAATAATGGGCTGCACGTGACTACACCGCCGCAGCAGCTACATTGAGCGCGCGCCTTCCTATTGTTTCTATTTTAACACGTCTTTTCTATTTAACACCTCCTTTTTTAGTCACTTTTGAAGTAGGATAAGTACCTTTTTAAGTATTAAAATATGGGCTTAAGAGAGGTATTTCCCTTGAGCAAAGACTAGCTTCTGAAGTCCTAGTTTTGATTCTAAAAAGCGCGCTATAGAAGAGGGTAAAGTGGAAGGTGTAGCAGTAGAAGGTGTAGTAGTGGAAGGTGTAGTAGTGGAAGGTGCAGTAGTAGAAGGTGTAGCAGTGGAAGGTGTAGCAGTGGAGGCTGCGCTTTCCTAAGAAAAATGCCGGAATAATACAGATTCCGTGTCAATTGTGGCTGCCGCGGCGGTGCTGTCACGTGAAGCCCACTATTTCCTCAAGTAGGCCTAGTATTGGTGCGGGATAGCCTTCGTGTGGGTGCGGAATAGCCTTACTCCTATCTTCAACAAATGCCCCCAGAATCGATCCACAAGGTCACTCAATGCAAGCGGTCAGCTCCCGAGGCTTGCAACGACAATGCTTAGTGATCCTCGTCACGGTGCCGAGTCAGATGAATGCAGTGAGCAATCGCAAGCCAAGCTTCGTTTCACTACGAGCTCCCCCTCTTCACTGGCGAGCTCATCCTTGTCGCTTACCCGTGTTTGTTGAGACAGATAGATAAGACACCACCCCACACGACGGATCACCCCCTACGACGGATCACCCAATTCGGTACAGTTCAGTCAAAAACCACTAATTCTACCTACTTCATTTTATAATATAAAAAATATATAAAAAATACATTT